>JAKKIK010000442.1:0-31149 GCA_024500135.1 Heterodera carotae
CCCCCACCCATCTCCAATGCTTTATCCCCCACCCTTATCGCCCCTAGCTTCTAACATTGCTTTATCCCCCACCCATCTCCAATGCTTTATCCCCCCCTTACTTTTTCACATTGCTTTATCCCCTCACCACTGTCTTTTCCATCTCTCTGCTTTCTCCTCATTAGCACTTGGCTTCCTCTCCTTTAGCAGGTACAATTTTCCGCACTTTGACCCCCCCCCCCTCCCCTCCCGCCATCTGCTGATTTGTGTGAGTTTCTTCTGGTCTGATGACGCACGTATTCTCTCTGGTGGCGATGATTAATTAGTCATTTAGGTAACTAAGGCTTTGTTGTGTCTCAGTCGTTCATTTTGTTTGTCGTTTCGTCGATGGACGCCTAAGCCTATGCATTGGCGGCTGTGGCGCCGAAGGGGCCAATCCCATCCCTACCCACGCCCCCAGGCAATAGTGGTTGACTAAAGTATACATAGGTAGATACCGGCAAAGCAATGCAAAAAGGACGGGATCGGGATTTTGATAGGTCGTCCGGTGGCGAGATCTCCATAGTGGGTTCACGGCAGTGATGCAAACCCGAACCCGAAACCCGATACCCGAAACCCGAGGTTTTTCTCGACCCGAAACGCGAACTTTTTCTCAACCCGTTGCATCACTGGTCCACGGTTAAAATTTACGAACCTAGTCATCCAAGAAACCAGGATTCCATGACCGGGGGTCCCGGAAAAATCTCGCGACCCGGCCTCTGTCACGGGTACACCAGCATGGATTGTCTGGATTAACCGGAGTCCAGGTCTTTTTTGAAATTCGGACTTTTTCCGGCACATCGGGAACCCCTTCCCATTTTGGCTTTGTTACGGTATTGGGGGTACGGTTGATGCTTTGTTATGTGTGCGTGTCTCCGGCGGGAGGCAATAATATTAGGCAAGGCCAACGAGTGGGCACAACCACCTGTCGACATCCAAATCCCATCCGCCAATCGCTGCCGCCTCGTCGTATGGATTTGGCTATCAATTTGCCGCCATTTTATCCCTCCCTTTTAACACCCCAAACATTTTCTCGCCCGCCGGGGCAATGCTTTTTTTTGTCGGAGGCTCAACAAATGTCACATTTTTGTTGTTGTGTCTTTGAGACGATTGGCTTCTCGGCTGACTGAAAAGCTTTGACCACCAGCAAAATGCCAAATGAAAATTGGGGGAAATAAATTTTTATAAAATTTTTAAAAAGGTACGAAAAAAATTTCAAAAGCATTCGCTTGGTAAGGTAAAAAGTAGAGATCCGAAACATCTGGACCAATCGGATAATTGATGATACCAATAATTGGTCGCATTATTTTGCTCCTCCATTCGACAAACAATTGGTCCAATAACATCAAATCGTAGCGATAATTTGTAAAAATTAATAAGCCGATACCAAATTATTGCTGCAAATTATTGGTCAATCATTGTTATGGACCGTTCTGTAGTTAAACCATCGTCGGGGATGAGTGAGTTGAAAAGATAAAGCGGCTAATGGTGGGGTGAAAAGATAAAGAGGCTAACGGTGGGGTGAAAAGATAAAGCGGCTAATGGGGAAGGGCGACTTGGCGCTGGTAGCTCAGTGGAGGAGAGGAACAGCCTGTCCATGGACTGCTGGACGATGATTGTCATGGGTTCAATTCCCATCCAGGCTTTATCATTTTGCCGATTTCTTACTGAATTAAGAGCGCCTGGACGAATGGCATTTGGTCAACTGGCCGTTGGCTTAATCGCATTAGCTTCATCTTAATCCTAACAACTAACCAAGTAGAGCTTTTGAAGGATATCAATTTTGTAGAAATTGACTGGGGCTAACATCAAAGATAAAGCACAAAAAGTTTTGCCATCGGTGCCATTTGTACGAAACGGATTGGACGTCCGCAATTCCCGCCAACATTGGGCAAATTTTTTCATGATGATTATCCAAATCCATCATCGGTTATCTAGTGCCAATGTTGCGTGTGTTGTGGAGGACTGAATTTGGTTGCCCACCGGCGCCGTTTGCCTTCCGTAACAAATTTTGAATTGGCGCCTTCGCCAACTACGGCATTGGCACTTTGACTGTCCTTGCCCAAATTTGTGCATACATATGTATGTAGTACACGGCTCTTTGTTGCTGATGGTTGCATATGTTAATTTACCGCCCGACAGTTGCGTAATTCATTCATTCATTCATCACACCCAAAAAATAACAAATAAATTAATTATGCGGCACGCATTAATTGCCTTTTGTCCCCCCAGGGGGCGCATCGGTGCCGGACAATTTGTTTTCCGTGTGCCATTTGTCGTCGTCGTTGCCAATTGTCTGCTTTTCTCTCATCCGCGCACGGCACATTTTGTTGTTTAAGCTACACAAATGCGTGCCACCTATTCTCATCTTCATCATTAAAGTGCCCTTCCCCCCCGGCTGGCTTTGTCTATTTTATTGTGCGTAATTTTCTCGGAAAAGCGCCGCGGGGGCCATCAGACTTTTTGAATGACTGAACACAGACAGTCACCAATATTTGTACACGGTGTCATTACATTTCTTGACGAACGGACCGAATGAACTCACAAAAAGCCAAAAATTTTCGTTTTATTTCGGCTTTTAAAAGTGGCGCGAAATGCCGATTGATACCTCAGACCCTAACCAAAAAAATAAATTACCAAAAGAATTACACCAAAACGGCGCCAAAATTGGAGTGTTTTATCGGAACCATATGCCAAATTTGTAGATTATGGCTTACCAAGAAAAAGTTATGCCGCAAAAACGGGCACCGTTTTCCACCTGCGACTGTTGGTGTGTGCCTTTGCTGTAGCGCCTGTTTTAGCATCTAATTACACATACATTGCATAATATTTCATTCATTATTCATTGGGGGGGGAGGGGTGTTATTAAAGGAGGGTTACCGAATTTCTGGGAATTAAGCCCCCGGGGCTCTATTTTTAACCCCCCCCCCCTCCCTCCTCCCGCAAAAGGGTCTCTATAGGGGGCTTTATTTTTCAACCCTCATCAAAAGGGAGGGGGGCTCTATTTTCGGGGGGGATGGGCTTTATTTCGGATGTACGGTAAGACAAAAAGGTAAAAATTGCACATTGTTCCAATTACAATTAGTGGTGCCCCACCAATGGCGCCGCCCTCCCCCAGGCAATGCTTCCCTTCTTAATCTCGGCTTAATCCCCTCCCTCTTTCATTCTATTTGGGGATTAGCTTTCATTCCGTCCCCTCATCATTTCCTATCCATCGGTTCGCGCGCAGTTTCGCTTTTTTGGCTGAAGAAGCAATGTGTAGAGAAAACATTGAAAAATTTGCGATTTAAATGGACTTTAAGGCTTAGGCTTAGGCTTATTCATTTCACTTTCGGCCAAAATTACAAAAAAAAAAATAAGTGCCAAAATATTTGCCAACAAAATATTCTTAAAAAAGGCAAAAATTTTTCAATATTTGTTAAAAGTACAACCAAAAATCAAACAATTCTTTCTAAAAAAAAATCATTTTTCGATTAATTGGACTTATTTATTTATCTATATCCAATTTAAAAACATACATATAAATCCGTGCCAGTTTCCTCTCATCAAAATGAGTGTTTGCCCGCCGGCGCCGTTTGTTGCCATCGCCGCTTTTGCTTCCGCGCCACCGCCGCCACTGTTGTTGATGGCCGCCGTGCTCACTGTGGCGATGCTTCCACTGTTGGCCCACGCGGCCCCGTCCGTCTCGTTGATGGACATTAACAATTTGCACTACATGGACGACGATTTGTCCATTGGCAGTGTAACAAAAATATATTTTATTTTGGGGATTTGCGAGTGTCAAAATTTGAAATTAGAGGAACGACCGAATTTTCTTTAATTGAACCCCCCACCCCATTTGAGTGTACCTCTAATAGACCCCCCCATTTGAATATACCTCCAATAGAATACCCCCTCCCTATTTTGAATGTCTCTCTAATAGACCCCCCCCCATTTGAAGATACCTCTAATAAAATCCCCCTCCCTATTTTGAATGTCTCTCTAATAGAACCCCCGCTCTACCTCTAATAGAATCCAGCCTCGAGATTGGGTTTTGAAAAACTGAACCCCTAGATAATACGGTATTAGGTATCCAGTTTATGCGTTCCATACCTGGCCCTTAATTACTTGAGACTCTGATCGGACGGGATTTCGATCCAGGAAACCGATCGAATGCTATCCAGTCCCTTCAAATCAATCCATGGGCAGAATTCGGTGTCGGAATTTCTTCGAGAGTCAATATCTCGGGAGTCCATCCATTCAGAAGTCTCTGATGATTTGTAGTTTTGCCGTCCTTCCCCCGTCAGATTATTCACAACGCAGACGGACGACGTTTCATTGTGACCAGCGATGGCGGCGGGACTGATTCGGGCGAGTCCCAATTCGACGCTTACGAGGACATTGAAAAAGCGGGAGATGAGCCCCGAAGCGCATCATCGTCCGGAGAGAGCAGCAAATGGAATGCCGTGGAGGCGGAGGAGGGCGGCACTATTTCGTTGCCAATTATCGAAGTGCCGTTAAAGGTAGAGGAGAGTTGAAAAAAATGTCTTGGGTTTGAGAGGTTACAGTGTTTTCTCTAATAGAACCCCCGGGGGTTTATTTTTCGGTACGCCTTATGCTTTTTTTTCAACCCCCTCCACTTGGGGACTCGATTTCGATGTGGGCTCGTTTTAAAGAGGGCGATGCTCTCTATTTTATGGGGACCCTTTTACGGGGGAGGGGGGGGGGGGGCTCAATTTTCGGAAAAACGGGGTTTACTAATCGCCTTTAGTAACATTATTAAATTCACAGGTGTCGAACCCAATTTGGAACATTTTGAGCAACGTCAATTCCATTTATCGAAGAATTATTCTGCAGAAAAACCAACGAAAAGATGCGAATTGAGCAGCCAGCAGAAGCAGCAGGAGGGAGGAGGAAGAACAATTTTTGGATGTGATTTTGGACCTTTTTTAATTAAAAAATCATAAAACTTTTGTTCCAATTTTTGTATCGAATGTTTCTAATGGGCGTTTATAAAAATAAATGTGTCTGAAACTGATTTTTGAAAACTAAAATCTCAACTTACGCTCTTACAGCATTTGAATGTCCGACTCAAAATTGGCACAATTTATGCCCGGGTTGGCGTTATATCTGAGCAAAAATTGCTCCCCTTTTTTAAAACTACAAAAATCTTGCGGCATTTAGCGCTTCCGTTTTCCGCACAATTCCTTAATTTGATGGCTTCGCTTACAGCAAAAGTGGAAACAGGGCACAGAGATCTAATTGTGAGCAAGCAGTTTGTTTATTCCATTAATTAATTTACCATTTATTTTTCGAGATTTACGATAGCCTAATTTAAAATGGGTTTTAAGTTTTAACAAATCTGTTGTTTAGCACGATGCGCAGATGAATTACTATGGCACTCGGCTGGCCACCTGTTCCAGTGATCATCTGATCAAAATTTTTGAGATAAGGGCAAATGGACAGGCATTTCCGATGGCCGAACTCACCGGTCATGACGGGCCGGTGTGGCAAGTCAGCTGGGCCCATCCAAAGTTTGACAATATTTTGGCCTCATGTTCCCATGACAGGTAAGCGGGAAACCGGCACTTTTTATTGCGAAAAGAAAAATTCGGCAACATGGATTTCATAATGATTGTTCGAATTCGGGTATGGGCATTCCAAGTATCGCAAATATCTGGGTTCATATTTTTGTGGTCACCGCATTTATTTAGCCGCGTGTCTTTCTATAAATTTTTGTTTCGCTGAAACCGCATCATTTCCTGGCGGAACAATTCACTAAATAATTTCACATTTCAGGAAAGTGATTGTGTGGCGTGAGGTGAACGGAAAATGGCAGAAATCGGTTTTTTTATTTTTATATATATGTCATAAATTTGTTGATGTTTTGTGTGTTCATTCAGTACGAGTACAATCAACACGAGGCCAGCATCAACAGCATCAGTTGGGCGTCGCCCGAGTACGGGCTGACCTTTGCCTGTTGTTCTACCGATTGTGCAATATCCGTCGTCCATTTCATGGGCGATGTTTGGTCTCCGGTCAAAATTGCCAACGCCCATGATGAAGTGGGTCCGTCATGTGTCACCGGCGGGAACATATGAAGCCCGGCGGTTTTTCAAAAACTGTCCGATTACCGAAGTCCAAGCGCAATTTTGGATGATTTTGGGGAACAATTGGCTCTCCAGACCATTATTTATCTTTTAATACATGATTGTTCCATGCGCAATCATACTGACATATTGAAAATTATGCCGAAGCAAAGTCGAAACTAATTTTTTTCGTCACGCGAACAATCATCCAAACGCTTTAGGGGTGCAACGCGGTGAGCTGGGCACCCGCCAAACGGTTGCAGTCAGCCTTGGACACCAGCGATCACATTGATCCAAAACGCTTTGTGTCGGGTGGGAATGACCGTCTTGTCAAAGTTTGGAGGTTTGCAACATTTTTTTAGGGCGTTGATTTTTTTTAAATTAAATTGTCTTAAATTTAAATGCTCTTCAATTTTGTTATTGTAATATGTACTTATTGCATGCACATACTGTTGTTTCAGGGAAGAGAGTGCCGGCTGTTGGAGAATGGAGGCCGAACTTGACGGGCACGAGAATTGGGTGCGCGACGTGGCCTGGTCCCCGTCCGAGTCGCTGACGAGCACAATCGCTTCCTGCGGCGTGGTAAGTGTCCCATTCATTCATCCAAATGCACAACGCGACACAATTATTACACGACAGGACGGACGTGTGATCATTTGGCGCTGCAATTTGGGTGGAGATGAGCAGAAGTGGGCCAGCCATGTGCTTTGCAAATACAATGACAGTGAGCTTTTTGGGGCTTAACAAATTTGGGTCAAAACTTTTTTCTTGGTAAGCCAATTGCTACAATCTTGATACATTCGAGAGAAAAGTATGGCACTGGCCTTGTTGAATTTTTCGGTCTCGATGGGGGTGGTCGGACAAACATTTTTTTTCCCTTGTTCAGCGGTTTGGCACGTCAGTTGGTCCTTTTGTGCGACCATTTTGGCCGTCTCTGGCGTTGACAATAAAGTCAGTTTTTTTTTGGATTTAAATTGTTTCTTAATGCGCAAACCAATCTCCGTTTTCAGGTGACAATGTTCCAGGAACGACTACCCGACCATTGGCTGCAAATTTCTGAGCTGGACGAGGAAAAGTAGTGATTGATGTACGTACAATTCCATCCAATTTTCGTTGACATTTTATGTTTTTCTGCGGTTTTTGTTTCGGCTCATTCTATGACACTTTTAACTTACATATCTAATTTTCGCACTAATAATTTTCGGAACAAATTTGAACCACCAAAATGTATGTTTGTTCGGTTAGCTGTCCATGCCTTGCGTATTTTTGCTCTTAAAAATAATTGGGAAAAAAAGTGTTATATTTCTTTAGGGTATATTTATTAATCATGTTTTATTCAACGCTTTTGCCATTGTCCAATTCATTTTTTCACCCCGCTCTTGGAAGGGAGGGCAGCAAAATTAAGCTAATTGTTTGTTTGTTTGTGCCCTGTTTACGATGGACGACGAGTGGCGCCGCGCCTTTTACCGCCAACACAGAAAAGTCGGCGCCCCCGACAAATGAGTTATCAAAAAATTAAAAGGCTTGAAAATTCCCTCGAGCGCCACCCTTTTCCATCCATCAAAACAACGGCAGAGAAAAGAGGAGTCGGATGAAGCAAATCCGTCGTCCACGAAAAAAAGAGGGTCCAATGTGCTTTTAAACCCCCATTGAGATGAATGCCTTTCATTCTCGTCGAACTTGTTATTGTGTGTCCGTCCCCCCGTCTGTCTGTCTGTCCGTCGTTGTTTACATCCACAATTTTTTGAAAATAAGAAAGGAAAAAATTGACCAGCAGCAGACACGAAAAGCATTGCCGTACATATGTACCCCTCGGGGGAGGGAGGGGAGGATATGACTTTTCTCGCCGATTCTCATAAGCGAAGCAAGGAAAATTTTTGAAATATGTCTTGATAATTGTTGATTTCCACATCTCTGCTGGTCTCTCTCGCAAACTATCGTCGAATTGATCCTTACCCCTCCAATAGAAGCCCCATTATTTAGGCAAAAATTGTGGTGGAATGCCCGCCCGTTCTAAACCACGGCTCGAGGTCCCTTGATCGGGTTTTCGGACCTAATGTGATCAACTTCGAGGGCAATTTAAGAAAAATAGAAGACCCGGGTCTTCAGTTAGAGGGGATGGTACGGTATTCTCGTCTTTTTTGGATCTCGTCTCTCGCCGTTTAACTTGTCTCGTCTGTTTGGTCAAGTCACACTGCCGCCGGTGCTGCTTCTATGCATAGTTTGTGTTCTCTGTGTCACTCACTCATCACTCTCTGCGGTTAACTTTTGGTCGCTCTTTTTTGTCGCCATTTTTCTCATTACATACATTTTTCTTCAACAATTTGTGTATCGATTTTTGCATTGCGTCCCTTCCCTCCGCTGTCTCTCGTGTCATTCATCACTCTGCTGTTGTCTGTCTGTCAGTCAGTCAGTGAGTGTCAGCGTCCCCTCACACTCTGTGCCTCTTTCCTTCTTTTTCCTCACACACTCTCTCTCTCTGTTCACCCCCTCCCTTCCCCCACACATTCCTCATACTCTGTCTGTCTGTTCGTGTCGTTGGCTTTGGTTAGTGTTTGTTATGTGTGCTGTCTGTCTCTGCTTTTGCTTACGAATGTGGGCAGAGAATTTATATAACTTTTTTTTTTACTGAGCTTCTCTTCGCCTTCCGAGCATTTCCCCAACCTTTTCCCCATTCACCCCAACCCACGTGAAAGCATTGAATACATACATACAATACATACATTAGAGAAGAAGAAGGGGACCCATCCAAAAAACATTAATTTTTGTCATGACTTTGTACATCGAATATGTAAATATTACGTCCCCGGAATAAATGGCCATAATTCAATTTTTACTTATCTGACGGGATGTAACCGGATATTCCGGGTTTTTACGGGCTTCTAAAACTTGAACGCTTTATTTTTACTACATTTTGTTGATTTTGGCTATTGTTTGCTTAAAAGTCGTTTGGTTACCTAATATTTTTAAATTCCGGACTGTTTTCGGCTTTTCGGACGGTTACATCCTTGGTAATGGTACGTACCAACAAGCAATGACGCCATTAGGTACATTGTTTGTTGTACATATATGTACGTAACAAGACGTGTCAACACTGTGTCATAAAAATGGGATGGCACACATCCCTGACAACATGGGCATTTATGTATTATTTATTGGCAACATACACACACACATTTGTATATTAATGATATTTCCTTGCCTTTTTTTTTGACATTTCCATATATCACCACCTACTTTTTGTGTGTGACCATTGACGGAATTACAAAATCCATTATTAATGTTTAACGGAGGGACTTCATCTTCCCACAGTGCACCGTCCAGACGTATTGCCACACTCATTGGACTTGGTGGTGTGTCTGTTGCCGCTGTTGCCACAACAATTTGGATGTATCAGAAACGAAATCAAAAAGCGCAACGGGGGAACGCCGACGACAAAGATGTTGACCAGCAACAACAACAGCAGGACAAAGGGACCACGACGGTCAAGACAATTGACAACGACGACGACACAGTGACGACTACCAAGACAAATGACGATGTCAGCGGCGGAGGACCATCGTCAGTAGACATTACGACGACAACGGACACAGTTACAGCTACGACGGAGGACACATTGAATGAGGAGACAAACGATGTCAGCGGGCCATCGACGGACGATGTCGGGAACTGTGCGGTGGAACAACTCCAACAACAGCAGGTGCGGTAAAAAAAATTGGTCCAATTTTATTTGGCCCACCGTTTGGCGGCAAAATGTAATCTCCTTTCGAGAAGAGAGACATCTTTCCTCGTTTATTATTCTTACTACGTAAACAACGTGATGAGACTGTGTGTGTATTTGCGCATGTTTCCATATAAATTATTAGACGATTCATTCATTTTCATTGGTTGGGCCATTTTTTTTTTAATTCGCATTCATCCAGCATTTAGCCCCCCCCCCCCCACACTTATATGCCTAGATGTGTGCTGCTTGGCTTTTATTAGGGCTTTGAAATATTCGTCACTGTTTCATACGGTGAGAGGGGGAGGGGGAAAGAGTACAATAGTAGTTGGCCCCCCGTGTCTGGGATCGAATTTTTGATGATGGTGCAATGTGTTGGCTGCCCTTTCGCGAGCTGCTGCTGCTGGAAGGGGCGAGGGGGAGACTCTGGACAGCAGCGACAGGGAACAGTTGTGGCAATAATTTTTTTTGGACCAGGGAGGGGGCGGCGGGTGGCGAGGAAAGGATAAATTGGGCTGAGAAGGTGAGGACGGACGGGCGGCTGGTGGGGGTGGGCATGGCCATTAGTAGTGGCGAGGTGGGCAAAAAAATAAGATAGATGGAGATAGAGAGCGAATGGGTGACAGTGAGCGTTTGGGGGAGACGTCGGTGGGGGTCGTTGGATGGATGAGGAAGGCACCCAAAAATTCCCTTCATCAGCCCACTCACCTTCTTCCATCATCCGCCTCCTCCCCTCTCTCCCACCCATTGCCCCCTCTCATGTCTCGTCTGCGCCCCCCTTCGTACGTCGTCGTCGTCATTCTCTCCCCCTGCCTTTCCCAACCTTCCCTCCTCTCCCCCACCGCCCGCCCCCTATCCCTTCCCATCGAACCATCAATCACTTCAGTCCCTGCTTTCCCCTCCCCTCACTCCCTCCCTTCCTCCGTCCACCTTCCCCTCCCCAATTCTCTCCCTCCCCTCTACCCTCCCCCCTCTTTTCCCTTCCATTAACATATACACACCTTTTCTTTTCTTTCTTCAACCGTCACACATAACTCGCCCATTTCAATCTTTGCTCTGTTGGGAATCATCCTTTTTTACATTCAATTTGCTCTTCGATTATTTTTATAACTTTTCGTTCCTTCGCGATTTTTTGACTAAATTTTTTTAAAATTTTTCTCAAAATGTTATTTTAATTAATTTAAAACAAAATTTTTTTTTTGTTATCTTCTTTCATCATCATAACAATAATAAAAAAAACCGTTGGTTCAATTTGCGTGCATATGTCTGGGGTTAAAACAACAACAAATGCGAAGGATAGACGGGGGGGAACCTTTTATTTATAGTTTTATATGGGCAATGTGACACATAAGCGTCTTTTAGTGTAAAAAAGGCATAATTCTCATCAAAAACAAAAATGCACTTTTGTCTTTGTGGGAATAAAAAAAAATGTCATCATTTTACGCATGTTAAATTGTGTGTATTAATCTGCATTTCCAGCCAGGGTAAATCCAAAAAAATGTCATCATTTTTACGCGTGTTAAATTGTATGTATTAATCTGCAATCCACGCCTTGGTAAATCCAAAAAAATGTCATCATTTTTACGCGTGTTAAATTGTATGTATTAATCTGCAATCCACGCCTTGGTAAATCCAAAAAAAATGTCATCATTTTTATGCGTGGTTAAATTGTATGTATTAATCGGCAATTCCCGCCAGGGTAAATCCAAAAAATGCCATAAACTGTATATATTAATCGCACTTCCCGCCAGCGTAAATCCCAGAAAAGGAGGGAATTTATTAAATTCCGACCTCTCCTAATTCCCTGCCATTTGTATCTGTGATTATTGTTGTCATAAGACATAAAATCATCATCATTTTCTTTAAACAAGGACATTTATTTGATTGTGGACGAACAAAATTTCATTGAAAATTCCATTTGTTTGCAGGAGGAGGAGACCAACAACGAAGACAATTGCAGCGTCGGCAAAAAGTTGAAGACCGAACCCAACGAAGAGGAGGAAGCAACGGAACAGCAGCAGCAGCAACCACCAGCAACAGAAAAGACGACGACAACGACAGAAGAAACGACGGATCAAATGCTGCTCCAGCAACACCACAACCACCATCACGTGAGTGTTTTGTATGTTTGGTGCTGAACGAATTGACAAAGTGAAAAATGTTTCGCGGGCGAATGCGTCCCGCCAAAAATAATAAATTCTTTTTTTTTTGCAATTCATTCTATTCATTGCATTTGGCGTCAAACGTCCGTACATCCATCCCCTTCCCCAGCCGTTTGATTAATTTGTTTCATTTTTTTGTGACACGTTGTTAATGACTGTTTCGTTTCCATCCCATTGTCAGCGCGATGGCGTCAGCGCCCACGAAGGCGGTGGCACGAGACAGACATACGCTGGTCGCGCCAGCATTGGCAGCACTGGCACAGCGGGCGGCGATGGACGAACGCCGCATCCGGTGAACAGCATTTGCACGTGCTCGCGCTGTTTGGAGACGCTCAACGACTTGCAGTCGTCTCGCGGCTACAAGAATGCCGAGTCGCCAAACTCGACGCAGAGTGAGGTGTGCAGTAGTGTTTGTTGTGTGAGGGGTTTGTCTCCTTCCCCCCTTTGATCTGTACATACTGTGGGTTTGAAACTCGCCTCCCCCGAACGGTTTAGTCGTTCCTCAATAACATTTAGCTCACGTTGCAGGGTTCCGCGGACAGTGGTCGGGCAACGGGCCCTCTGACTTCGTACAGCCCGTTCGCCGACGTGGCAGCCGAGCTGGGTGGCCATGACATTCTGCCAATCTACGAGTTTGAAGTGCCAAACACATTGGTCGGACTAATCATCGGAGTCAAAGGCAAAACGATAAAGGTGACTTTTTTGCGGGTTGGGGGAAGACGGGCTTCCCCCATTTGTTTTGTCTGTTTTTTTTTCGCATCCCCGCTATAACTGTTCATTCGACAAACAGGAATTGTGCACGCGTGCGGACGTGCGGATGCTCATACGGCCGCATCACACGCAGGGCAAATACGAGTCGCATCAGATTTGCTCGGTGGAAGGTCGTCGGGAGAACATCAACAAGTCAGTCATTATGTCGTGCGGGTGGATGGATTATTATGTTTATTATTGTTAGCTAAAAAAACTACAAATTTGCATTTGACACTGATTGATATGTAATAGACGGACAGCCAGACAGACAGACTCATACACATCCATCGCCAACCCTTTTTTTGCAGATGCCTTCACATGATCCGACTCCGTTTCCCGCCATGTCGTTTCCCTGACTTGAATCTGAAACCGGTGCTTCCGCCCCCAGCCACTACCGCCGCGGCACCCGCTACCGCCACAACTACTGCGACCACCGCTTCTTCGGACAGCAACACCGTTCGAGACGCTCCTTCAGTTGTATGTTGTGGGACGAGTGCGGGTGCGACACACTGCTAGAGACAAAACTAAAGTGGCTAGGATTAGGAAATTCCGGGAATAAGATCCAGATTTACCGGGTTCCAATCTCTGATCCTCGTTTCGTCTACACACGGCCACTCCCCCGATCATTGTCAGCTCACTTTGCCCGTTGGCGTGCCATGCGAGATTTACATTTCGGCACACGTCGACGCTGGCCACTTCTTTGTGCAACTGCCCACGCATCCGTCGTTTGCGTCACTTACGGTGCTCGACCAGTACATGCTCAGCGTTTACACTCAACCGGGCGGCGCGCCGGACTTGCCAAAGCCGTGCAACGGTAATTCTGGCACGCTTTTTGACGAATACCTTTCTTTAACATGTATTCTTATCACAGTTGGTGTGCTTTGCGCTGCACCGGCGTACAACGGATGGTTTCGCGCAATAACATTGGCATACGATCAGGTGGGTGGGAGGGGGAGTCAATGAGGTGACCAAAAAAAATGTTTAAAAAATCCAGGACCAGGATGAGATGCTGGTCCGTTTTGTCGACTACGGAGGATTTGCGCATTTGCCCCGGGCGGATTTGCGTCAGATTCGGTAAATACATCCTTTCATCTGTCTTTACTCTATTGTATTTGAATGACGTTTCGAATTTAGAACCGACTTTATGAGCCTTCCGCTGCAGGGCATCGAGTGCTATTTGGCCAATGTGCAACCTGCTGGTATGCATTTTAATTGGCAAATTCACTCAGTCTTCCCTTCTCCCCCTCTATCTTTCGTTCATTCCTCTCTCTCACTTCTTTTTTGATTTCTCTCATTTATTGTCCCATTTCTTTTTCAGACGGTTCCTCGCATTGGAGTGAGAAGGCCAACGAGTTGTTCCAGCAGCTGTGTGTGTCCAAAATCATTCAGGCGACACTGGTGGGCTATTGCAAGAACACCGGCATTCCGTGTGTCGAGCTGTTCGTATTGGACAACAACAAAAAGGTGATCAAACCAAAAAAAGGATAATAATGACAATGGCATTTGCCAATCAATGATTGGTTGTATCACAATTACTGCTTGCCATTCAACAATTTTGTGTGCCTTTCAGACCGTTCGCGTTGATCAAATTTTGTCGGAGCGTGGACTGGCCAAGCCGATGGAGCCGACACTGATGGTGCGAACGCCGCTGCTGATGGCTTGAATTGAAGAGAAGGGTGACGATGAGGTGTGGTGATGACCCTCCTCCGCCGCGATAGGTCCAACAACGACGGAACTGCCGACCGAACGGCGGCCTTATTACCAATTACAATATTTTTTTTTTGTTTTGTTTTTGATGGGTTCGCGTCCTCAACATAAAATATTATTATTTTTATTATATTATTATTATTATTCCAATCACACACATATATACCACAATCAATCAAATCAAAAATATTTATCCACACATTTGAAATCATCACAAGAAATAATTATATCATTTTTTCCACATTATTAGTATTAGATATACTTTTTTTTTGCACACGATATTTCCATACATTGCATACCCCTCCTATCTGCTGCTGTTTTGTCCCCGAAACAGAAGTGTGTTTTTGGTGGACAGATGTTGTTCTTAGGCCAGAGGTTGTGTGTGTTGTACACCATGACAATTTGGATTACTCCACGCTATTCCCGGCTTTATCCGCTCTCGATGCGATTGGTGATGATCCGTTCGCCCTGGCCTTCGTTGTTTTCTGCGCCGCCTTCCCCCCCTCTCCCTCCCCCACTCACTCAGTAATACATTTGTTGGATTTTATATATTCCTCCCTCCGGCGCTTTTCCCTTTCTCTCCCCCTTTTTCCTTTTGCCCCCTCCCTTTTCCAATATTTCTGGGGCTTTTTGTTTCTGTTGTCTGTTTGTTCCCTTCAACCTTTCCCCATTTACGGTTTTTGCTTCTTCCTTTTAATTGTTTTTTGTTTGTTTTCCGCATCACATTTCCTACTATTTGATCGTCGTCCTGTTCTATTTTCTCCCCTTCCCTCCGACGCCCCTCTTTTATCCCCCAACTTTTGCCAATCATCGTCATTTTTAATCACACATCCATCCTTCCTTCACTCTCCCTTCCTACCGCTGCTGATGGTTGGTTGGTGTTGGTTTTGGCAAACAATAAAAGAATTTTTTTTTCAAATTAATGCATTGCTTTTCGATCGTTTGTTGAATTTCAAAGATGGATGGGTTTTTGGGCCGGGGGAAGAAGCAGGGGGCCAGCCATGCATTACTCACCGCTGGTGTTTGCATTGGCGACATCTTTAGAGATTTAATCTCCAAAGTTTTTTTTTTGGTGTCTTCCCACCATTTGTCATTTCATTTAGTTTTTAAAATTCAAGTTTGTTTTACGTACCCCTCCCAAACTTTTTTTTTTCAAAGTTGGGATGCGATATGATAAGCATCTTTCAGCCGCCGGTGGGAAAACGCACATTAATTATTGCGCAGACTCCATCGAACGTATTCCAAGCAATCTACCATTATTTGTCCAACAAAATTGGCAATCAATCAAACTGTTTACCTTAGGGGGCACATTGCAGTTGATCAGCCTGCGTGTCCAATTAGACTTTAACTAACTGCCGTCATCGTAATTTTCTCATAACAATAGAATCCCCGAGGGCTTCTATTTTAGCCCGTACCGTGCCTTTGTTGACAAATCCCCCCGTGGGCCATCGAGAGGGGGTGCGGCTCCAAATGACGGGAGGGGTTTCTATTAGAGGAGCGTAGTAATTTAAATTATTCCCGGCTACACCTAAGCTAACACAAACAAATATTTTGAAACCTACAACAACTTGTGCTATTCATCGCCTCCCGTGGAGTTTTAGTCGTCAGCAGAAATCCTCCCCCCCC
This sequence comes from Heterodera carotae, assembly GCA_024500135.1. NCBI lineage: Eukaryota > Metazoa > Nematoda > Chromadorea > Rhabditida > Heteroderidae > Heterodera > Heterodera carotae. Next base: position 16,053 of record JAKKIK010000442.1, read on the forward strand.
CCCTCCCTTCCCCTCATTTTTGGTTGGGAGGCTGAAGTAAAAGGAATATGAAACGAGAAGTCTGAGATTTTCATAAAAGTATTTCATTGCAATAACGCGGCCAATGTCAGGGAAATAAATGGACATCCAAGCAAGCGGAATGCTGTTTTGTTGGAACAAAAAAAAGTTACAATCAAAGAGAATGGGGTCAAATTGCATCCAAATTAATCGGCGAGAGAGAGAGAGAGAGATGAATGGATGGGGGAGGGAGAGTGGGAGATTTGCGAGATGAAAGCACGCATAAAAACCCACACACATTCAAACAAAACGCGGGGGTCGAAAAAATCAAACCTTTATCCCTTTAAGGAAATACAAAAAATTTTCATTTCGGGGGGAATTCCCCGCCCTCCCCCCTGGACACAGGCCTGGATAAACAGATAAGCAAAAATGAAGACAACATTAGAAAAGGACGAAGGATGGGCTTTCCATTCTTCAATCATTAACAGAGATGATGGGGGAAGGGGAGAGTGGGGCTATGATGGTATAACGGATGAAATATAATATGTGTCCCGTTGGCGATAAGTGATAATGCAACAATAATCAACCAAATGCACAAAAAGAGGCAGACAGCAAAAATGACGGCGTCGTTGTTGTGGCGAATTGGCCACTTCAAATTGGTCCCTCCTCAGGTTGGCCAACGGAAACCAAACAGGTTGGTGATGAAGTTGAAGACATGCTGGATGCGCGACCGCTTGGCCGGCGGCGGTTTGGTCATCCTCGCTGTTGGCGGCACAATGCCGCCACCCATGGCGTAGTCGTCGCCCTCCAGCGACACTCGCGTTGTCGTCGGCGTCGTTGTCGCAAGCCCAAAGGCACTGTAGCGGTGCTGCTTTTGCTGGTGGTGATGACCGACGCCATGATCGTCGTTCTCGCCGTCGATGTTGTCGTCCTCCAAGCGCCGTTTCAGACTTTGGCGCGCCGGAGGCGATTGCTTTGTTGCGGTGTTCATCGTGCCCTTCCATTTTGTCGACTTTGTCTTCCATTTCACAGTGCCGTTGCTCTCCGCCAGCGCTTTGACACTGTCGAGGTTCCGCAAGGTGCGCGACTTCGGACTAAGGCTGTAACAATAAAAAAAAATCAGTCTGTAATGTGCAAAAACCGCCTCTCCGTTCGACTTTTGGAAATAGACGCCCCTCCCCAACCCGGATTTTGTCCCAAGTTTTCGATAACAGGCGGTTCCAACGTACAATCTTTTCTAATTCCGGGCCAGGGACCCGAATTTATTCCCAGACCCCAATGCAATACTGGTTCCAGCCCCCTCCCAGCCAATCCATGCACCCACCCCTCCCGAGTGCCGGCAGGGTGCAGCAACGATGGCGGCGATCGCCAATCCGACAACTCAGACGACGATGTTGTGGACAGTGCCAACTCCACTTCCGACGGTTCTTTCGCTTCTTCGACATCGCTTTCGAATGGGACAGCAAGAACAACAGCTGCCGTTGTTGTGCTGTCGGCGACAACATCGACAACTTCGGTGACAAGTCCATCAGCTTTTGCAACGTCGCCATGACCACTGCTAGCGGCGGCAGCGGCACATTCATTATCATTACGACGAATGTTCATCATCAAAGTGTTGTCATTGTTGCCGCTGTTTGCTGCTGCATCACCATCGTTGCCGTTGGCCTTGCCGACATCAAGGACATGTTCGGGACGGACAAAGCCAGGCCCTGTGAACACATCTGAGAACCAAACCAAACTTAATCAATTTACTGTTAGGCAAATGTGGCATAACACTGGTCAGGGCTCTCAAACCATGCTCGATTTAAACAATTTTCTCATTTTGAGGATCAGTTAAATTTCCGCAAAAAAAAGATAAAATTTCAAAACTGAGAGCGAATGTTCAAATGAATGACGAATTTCGTCTGAATATGTGTACCAACCAGCTGCAGCTGTCGCTGCCTGCTGTTGTTGTTGAATGTGGCTCATCATTCGCTTCACTTTCGCTGTTGTGCCGTCGTCGCCGAGGATTGTCGTCGTCAAATCATTTTCGGCTGTTGTTGCTGCTAGACAATTTTGGATTGCTGCTACTGAAGGAAACTTCACGCTTTTGTCCACCGTTCCTGCAGAAATTTTTTTTTTACTACATTAGAAAAGGTAGTTGAAAATAAAGCCACGAAGGCTCTGATAAAAAAGCGTGTTCCGGGCCTTTTTTTGGGTCGGAGTCCCAATCTTTTTTTTAAGGACGGAATACTCTGTTTTTTTCGGCATTCAGTTACATCCCTAACATGCAGCTTTTTTGTACCAAAATAGCGATGCCGCAATGCGTTGGTGCGCAACAGTTGCGCGCCATGGTCGGTGATGCGCAGCATTGCCATCGGATGCTCTGTCAACGCGTCGCACACATTCATACACCGATCATCCAGCAGCACACTTTGCTCCGTTGGCGCTTCGTTGGCATTGAGCTTGAGCTGTGTTGGGAGGCAATGTCTCAGGGTCAAATAAATGCGTGGACCAAGTCATACATATTGCGGGGGCTTATAAATTTGGAAACAGGAGAAAACGCCCCCCCCCCCCAGGAAAGAATGACACCAAGGTGGCCAAGTGTAATGTCACTATACTATACCATTTTCTTGGTAAGGTCGTCTTCGGGAGCGTTTTTAAAATCACTTTACCCTCCCCTGGCCTTTTATTTCCCGAAATATTTTTACGAGGAACGCCTCGGAAACCCCCGCACGGAATGGCCCTGTATGACTAAATTATTCCGCAAGAGATCGCTTACACAAATGATGCTGATGTTATCCGCACGGAGTGTGCCCCATTTGTTGAGGGCAAATTGCAGAAGACAATGTGCATGGTTGAGCGGCAAATCCTTGTCAATCTGAAGAGCTTGGTCATAAATTGTCGAATATTACTTACGATTAGTTTTCAGCCCAAAAAAAAAATATGACCAAGAAATCCAAAATAGCCATTTTCTAATTATTGACCATGACTTTTCGGTGGGCGGGGGGAGGGGGGGGGGGGAACGAGGTACCCAGCAAGAAAGAAAACGTCGTACCGTGCCAACATCGAGGAGCATATTTTTGATGTTTTGTTGCACGTCCAACGACGACAACGGTCCGTTGTTGTTGCTGGCGTTGTTGTCGGTGGTGCTGCTGTCAATGTCGTGGCAAAAATGTTGCACAAATTGCTGCTCTGTTTCGCGCAACGTTTCAATGACTGCGCGAGTGCCGACGACCGTCGACAGGCCATCGGAGGCAACAACAATAAAATTGTCGGTGTCCTTCAGCTCGAACACGTCCACGTCCGGCTCAGGGCTAACCTGAAAATTAGCCAGAGCGGAGTATCATTCCCAAAGTAATAGTTTGTATTCCAATCCACCGGGGAAAAAAAGCTGGCCAAAATACCCGAAAATTTGTCGTTTTCAACCAAAAATTCGAAACATGACTTTTAAGGTGATTGGTGCTGAAACGGTCTGGCAAAAACGATGGGAATGGGCGATTTAGAATAATTAAACATTAATGAAACGCACCCCGAAAGGGAGAAACACTGATAGCCCTGCTCACCCACCACGTATTCGTTGCTGTCAGGATTGAGTGACCAAAAGTCGCCCAATGAGCGCGCAACAGCCAAAAACGGAATGTTTTCGGTGGCGGTGGAACGTCGCACCGGGCCCCGATGTCCGCGCACAGGACGCTTCCAAATGACACGAAAAATGCCCGATTTCATCGCAACAGCTCCACCGGCCCGCTCAATGCGTTGCCGTTCCGATGTGATGTCCGGCTTGTGATCGTCCGTCAGTTTTGCGTCTTTATCTGGAACAATTTGTGCAAAATTTACTCGGTTCAGTGATGTGCAAATAAATAAATGCTGGCCCGCGTCTAAAACTCACATCCGGCATCCGTCTCGGCGAAATTGGCCAAGACAATTGAAGAATCGCCAACATGGCCCGTGTACAATTTTCCATTGCGAACAAATGCGCAAGTCGCAGTCGTGCCGGCAGTACAGGGAAATCCTAAATGGAGAGGCACAATTTCAAATTTTCAAGACCGAATAAAAGTAGAAATTGTCAGAGAAGATTGAACAAGATCTTTGAAATATAGAGAGACCTTGATACCGGCCCTGTTTTTTTCAAAATACTCTCCGAATGCCAAACAATGAGATGTCTTAATCTCAAAAACCAACGCTTATTACTAGGCTAACCTGATGTTGTCGGTGGCCAACATGTAGCCTCACGTTGCATGTCGGTGTGCGTGCGCAAAAAGCCCTCCCGAATTGCCTCCAACACCAAATGATCGTCATCGGAGAAAAAGGACCGATTGCTCTGAAAGTGTTGAATTTAGTACTTCCATTTTCCCCAAATGTGCGTCTTTTATATCGGTTGGGACCAGGATTTATTAAGGATTTTACCAGTTCACGGTGTCCTGACCCCGTTTATAAAAAAGATTTGTGATCCGCCTCGCCCCGACAAATCTTGTTTTTAATTTTCGATTCTAACACATTTACCCGGGACTACAAGAATAGAACAGTACCACAATGTTGTTGAACAAATGCTGTCGCACATATTCGCTAGCCTGCGGGCCGCCGTGTCCATCATAAACGGCCGCATACACAAACTCCAATGTACCGTTAGCCTTGCGGCCGACCTCAATTTGCAGTCGGTCCTCCATGTACCGTCGGCCACCCTTTAATTGTGGAGTTGTAAAATATGTTTAACCCCAACAGATGAATTAATTTTTAAAAAAGTAGGCTGTGCCGGAAAAAAAACGAGAAAATGTGACGCGGTATCCAATTAATTGTTTATAAAATAAATTGTTTTTCTGTTGAGGAATAACCTGTGTCGATGCAGCGGTTATCAGAAAATTTGGTAAAATGGCATTGTTGTTTTCCAATGCTATATCATCTGATGTGCTTCTCGACCGTATGCATGCAGAACTGTCAGCAACTGCATCCATAATTGATTAAAAGAAATCCTGCAAATTGGGGATATTATGTTTAGGAAAAGCAGCAATGCCAAGGAGAAATGAAAAGGAATCGAAATAAAGAAATGGTTATTAAACGGAAGAGCATAAAATTGTGGGTTTGGAGACCGGTGGAAAGGTAATTAACTTGCTTCATTTTAACTGATGATTTCGGTCGAAAAGATTTAAAAATTTCAAAACTTTCTTAAAGCTGACTGAAGCTACCCTCAAGCAAACTAATTGTTGACGACCTTACAAATTAAGCTAACCATTCGACCTTCGACCTTACGGGAGATTAAGTGCGACCATACATTTGTGTGTTTCGCAACTATACTTTTTCAAATTTTTTTGGCTCTATTTTGGCATTATATCTAAATTTTGAAAATTAGAAAGTTTGCCCTACCGGTCCGACACCGAACGGGTTCGAAAGTCGAATGTGGTGCCTCCAATAAGGGTTTATTAATTGTCAAATAAATAAATTTTTGGAATTCGATTGTTTTAGGGTTGTGAGCAACGAAACATGATTGGCGATAGGATGGAGTTGGAAGTGCCGCCGACCATTCACCAATTGCCAGACAACGTTCTGGAGTTGATTTTTACTTATGTGACGCCTTATGAAGATTATAATGCCATCAAATTGGTGTCCTGGCGTTGGCATCGAATTGCCACCGCAACGCTTAGGCGAATGAACTACTTTTTCAACAAATGCATCAATTTCTCATGGTTTGCAAAGCAAATAATTTCTTGTCTTTTTCGTTCTGTCGTCATAACCAATTTTTAAAAGGTCAAAAATGTGTAATTTATGCAAATTATGCGTTTATGCATTTTGGTATATTTATAAAATTTTGCGTGTGACAACTTATCGGAAAAGTATGCCCAATTTACTTATTTTTTCGCAGGAATTTTGTTGAGGGCGATCAGCTTCTTTCTGAGCGGTGCTCCCACTCGGCTTGCTACCATCCCAATGATTGTGCCGTGTACATTTTTGGCGGCTGTACAAATACGTACACGGCGTTCAACGACCTATGGCTTTTTGACTTGGTTTCTATAAATGTCTTTATCCCTTTCCATTAATATTGCTAACTTTCTCATTTCATAGAGTCGTCGTGAGTGGGAACGTGTGATGGTAACACGTCCGCCGTTGCCCTCCCCAAAGGCGCTCGCCTCGATGGTCCGCTACGGGGACAACTTGCTGCTGTTCGGCGGATTTTCGAAGTCGTCGATGAACCCCATCCATCAGACGAACACTTTTTACAATGAATTGCATTTGTTTAACAGGGCGCTTACATGCTGGGAAGAGGTGAATGAATTATGCTTGTTTCGGCTAAGCCAGTTGGCTGCCAAATTCAGTAATGTATGATTTTTATCAAGATAGCGTAACATATAGAATGTGACATTGGACATGGGAAATTGCTAAGCAATATATCCGCAATGTATTCTTATTTTTTGTCAAGATAATTTCCGAGAATACGGCTCCCGCTCTCGCCGGTCATTCCGCCTCAATTGTTGCCAACTTTATGCTCGTGTTTGGCGGCTCAATGGGCTCTTCCTACAACAATAATGTGCACGTGTTGGACCTGTGCCGTCGCATTTGGAACATGCCGTCAATTCCGGGTCCATGCCCACCACCACGCTATGGGCACTCACAAATTTTGCTGGACGCGCGTCATTTGGTTGTTGTTGGCGGATGCGGCGGGCCCAATTTGATGTTCTCGGATGTTTGGCTGTTAGACTTTGACCTCCATGGTGACACTGAGTGGAGATGGATTCAGCTGAGTGTAAGTTGTCTGACTTTTCACATTCCCTACATTTGGTCGCCCGTGACTCGACATCTCGACTTTAGTCTTTTTAGGTCGAGAATCTTGACATGACTCCGCCATACACTTGGTAATTACTCATTTGCATTAACGGAAGCCAATGAATGCCTAATTATATTTCATAATCAATTTGTAGGTGTCATAAGGCAGAGAAAGTTGGCACCAATGCCGTCGTTGTCAGCCGCCCCATCAAAGTGAGTGCGTCCGCCGCCGCGCGGTGCGGCGCCGGTGCGTCAAGTCGCCATGCACGCAGACGCACTTCGTCCCAATCGTCGACCAGCGCGTCCGTTGGCAGTGGCTGCCGTTTGGCATCGCCCGACTCGCCGCTGGACCGCAAAGCGGTCGCAGCCGCATTTTGCGCTGCCGGCGGTGGCAGTTTTGAGCAGCTGAACCATGCGCAACATCACCACAGAGGCGGCAGAAGAAAGGACGAACATGGCAAGCCCATTCTGTTGACGTCGCGTTCGCTGGATGATCAGGCACAAATTTTTCAACTACGTTATTAACTAATTACGTTAAAATTCGATCACTTTTCCTAACGGTGATGCCCCTCACCCCTTTTTAAATTCAAAAAAGAAATCGTCACCGAGTGCCCTCGAATCTAAAACCGCCTAGAGCCCTTTAACACAGGCTTGACTGACTGGGATGGATTTAGGTGTTTTTTACACTTATTATTGTGCCCTTCACTGACAGCAAAACAATTCGTCTGGCGGCGGCGCTGCACAAATGTGTTCGCCCTCCTCCGTATCGTCGTCCAACGCCATGCGGCACCGCAACACGCCGTCGACGAGCACCGCGAATTTGTCGGTCCACGGCGGCAGCCCAGCCGGTACAGTCCACGGTTCGTCCTCGCAGCAAAAAACGGCCGGCGAATTGCACCGCGCATGCTCAATTCCGGCAATTATTGTCGGCGAAATTCCAAAACTGATTGTTACCGCGTCAGTGGAGCCGTCCGCCGCCGCCGCTGCAATTGCGGGAACGGCGGCAAAAAAGTTTGCTATTTTTCCTTATTCTTTATGTTATACATATCTTACAAAAAATATATTGAATAACTTTCAGACAGTCGAATAATTCGGCGCCCAGCAACCGACACCAGCAGCAGTCCGCCGCCAACCCAACTTTTGACTCTCTGTTTGGCAAGGATGGTGAACGTCATCATGGAGACACAATGGGTAATACAATATGAGTGTGGTTGACTGTGAGGCATTGATAAGACACTTGGTCGTGTATATTGTCTCTATCAAGATCACCAAGGGGCATTACCAAGGAAGCTCATGGGAACCTGGCATTTTGTCAATACCACCGTGGGCATTCCTAACCCAATTTGGTGGTGACTTGGTAATGGAATATATTCTTTCAAATCATCTTTTTTTCAGCAATACCCCCTTCATCAACAGCACACTGTGACGTTGCTGTTAGGGAGTATTATTTGTCATTGGTTCGCGAAGAATTCCATCGTCTTTGCATTGTTGAATTTTCCGAGAATCTCGGCAACATTAATCAGCGATTGGAGACATTTTTGAGGTTGTTTTGGATGGCCTTTTTGTTTGCTTTTAATTATTTTCGCGCATATTGACCCCTTTTAGTGAACGCATTGGCTACCTGTCGAAGCGGGAGCAGGCGGCCATTGTTGCGGAATTCATGCGCAGCGTCACCGCCGGGGAAAAGGGCATTGAGAGCAACCAAAAGTCGCGCCGCTCTGTCGACTCGGGTGCGTTTATTTATAAAATGCTTGGTACAATGGTGGGGCGATGCACCCGAAAACGGCCCCGGTGGAAAGGGCGTCGAACCAATTTTGGGCCATCGCTTTTTAATAGTCGGTCAGCCATAACCTTTCGTAATCGCTTAGTATCTGACTAAGAATGGCACCAATTTTGCAGAATTTGATGGCTAACAAGAAATCAAAACTTTTGGCTTTACTAAAAATTGGCCGGGCCCTTTAATTCTGTGCGCGTTCAAGTCAATGCATTTTAGGCAAATTACGCAATCGCAAAAGCAGTGGTGCGCTATCGTCATCAGAGGCATGCGGCGGTGCTGGCACGAACAGCAGTAGTAGCAGTTCGTCGACAAGGCATCGACCGTCACGCCGATCGGCCACCGCCGACTCCGTCGATTCGTCGCCGCAAGTTGCACCGCCGTCCACATCCTCCGCCAACCACCATCATCATCAGCAACAACAACATGAATATGGTGGTGGCGGTGTTGCTGCCTGCTCGTCCTCTTCCTCTCCAACCATTGCCGCCGGCGCCGCCGCCCCATTTGACGCTGATTATTGCAAGCGCTGCCTGTGCGTGTATATTCTTCGCCTGAACCGCGCGTTGTCCGACCACCGCGTCAGGTATGTGTGTGTGGTTTAAACAAACAACGCGCCTTTTTTATGCTAGGTGGGAACAGTTGGATGTGGAAGAGGAAGCGCCGGATGACAAGTGAGTCCCAGCATTTGGTCATTTTCCGAGGGCACGCTTACTTAAAAAATAGCAACCGTAATTGAGAAAGCCAAACAAATTAGTTACCCAACTCATGCTGCTTTTCCTTGCGCGAGTATGACGGAAGCCACTTTATGTGCTGATGTTCATTTTTACAGGTTGCTCTACTCCTTCGTGGCCTGTCGCGGAGAAATTGTTCTGTTCGGTAATCTTTTCACTGTTTGTTTTATGCCGCCATTTTTTGCTATTGAAACCAGGAGGAATGCAAAGTGATGAAAGCGGGATGGAAAGTCTAAATGTCGGACTGGAACGACGTGCAATGAGTTCGGACACCTTCATACTTCGACCACGCTACAACGAAATGTTTTGAGATGCACAAAAAAAAATGTTTATTGTACAATATTATTCCTTAATTTTCTATATGTCATTGTATATGAGAGCGCTTTGTCCTCCCATCCGTCGACCATTTTAAATTTATGGGCTATACTTTTTTGATTGACTATGTAATATGAAAAGTTGTGGTGGACTTTTTTTTTGGGTATTTTAATCGCTAGTTTTTACTAATGGGAAGGTTCAATTAACACAACTTTGTAGGGAAAAAAGGGAGGGTTTTTCGGTATTCAATTCGGGCGGCGGGAACAAGCTGCTTCGTTCTTTAATGAGAACTCACAAAATATTTAATGTATGAGTTTGTTGTTGTTCGTCTTTCTCTGTATTTCCCGTTTAAACAAATTAAATCATTCTGACAATTTGTAGTTCGGCAAAATTCTAAAATATGGATGGGAATCAAACCCAAGAGCTTCATCCAATCCGTGGACGGCTCTCCCAATAGATTTGTTCGCAAAGTGCTAGCCAGACAACTCGGCACACATATTACCCATTTGAATGGGGAGTTGTTGGGATAGCAAAAAAATTATTAGGAGTATTGGTTCAACAATCTTTATAAAAACTTGATGAGAGACAAAGGAATGTGAAGAAACCAAAAGTCTGGGTGGAGTGGCCGTTAGAGGTAAAGCACAAGTGGATTCAAACCCGGCATTTTTCCGTTGTGTTAACCCGGCACAGTGTGTTCCGTCCGTCCGTCGTCGTTGGGCACCTATCGCGGTGGTTGGTCACCTTATCTCTCTCCTCTTCATTCAGCTCATCAGCGGCGACGTCGTCTCAATCGGCTTGGCCAGTCCACGCTCCAACAGAATTTGGTCAACACGAACGCTCTGAACACAAAGGCACACAAACATTGTTGGATGACAAGCAACAATTGTGGCACAGCCAATCATTGGCAAATGCCATTGTCATTAAATTGGCCCGTCCATTACAGTTTGCTCACCTTTTTGTTGTTGTCCAACACGAACAGCTCGACGCATGGAATGCCGGTATTCTTGTTGAAGCCCACCAGTTTTGCGTGAATGAATTTGGACACACACAGCTGCTGGAACAGCTGGTTGGCCTTCTCACTCCAATGCGAGGAGCCGTCTGAAAAAGAAAAATGGGACAAAATGAGAGGGAGAGAGAGAGGGAGAGAAAGCGAGAAAGAAGTTGTACTGAGAGGAGTTCAGAGGTAGGGAGCTAGAGAGAAAAAATTAATAGAGGGAAGGAGAGAAATTAAGAGAGGGAGAGAAATAATATCCATTAAAAATAATCAGAGCATTTACCAGCAGGTTGCACATTGGCCAAGTGGCATTCAATGGCCTGGCATGGAACGCTCATAAAGTCGGTTCTGAATTCGAAAAGGCAGTCAAGCAGTAACACAAAGGCAAGAAACAAAAGAGTCGCAAAACTGGGGGAAGTGGGAAAAGTGGCATTTTACCGAATCTGACGCAAATTTGCCCGGGGTAAACAAGCAAAGCCTCCGTAGTCGACAAAGCGTACCAACATCTCATCCTGGTCCTGGATTTCATAACATTTGGACATTCATTTGATTCAACACCCACCTGATATGCCAATGTTAGTGCGCGAAACCATCCTTTGTACGCAGGGGCAGCGCATAGCACACCGACTGAAAATCCCACAAAAAGCAATGTCCAAATCCGTTGAATATCCCCAATTGATTACCGTTGCACGGCTTTGGCATTTCCGGCGCACCACCCGGTTGAGTGTAAACACTGAGCATGTACTGGTCAAGCACCGCGAGCGATGCAAACGACGGGTGGGTGGGCAATTGGACAAAAAAGTGGCCGACACTGACGGGGACGGAGATGTAAACCACGCAAAGCACACCGACCGGCAAACTGAGCTGAACTGGGACAGGGGCATTCAGACATTGTTTATAATCAATGAATTGACAAGAATACGGTTCGGAAAACAGGCTTAACCAAAAAAAAGGCCACCGGGAAGTACAATGAGATTTTGCCCGATAGAACATTCTGCCCCAAACACACAGCTGGAGGAGTGCCTCGAACAGTGCTCCACGACACGGACGTAGCGTTGTTGGTGGCAGAAGACAACGTATACGGCGGGGAAATCATTGCCGGTCTCGAATGAGTCGGCTCAGAGCGAAAATTGTGGTGAATGGCACTGGCGCCGCACCTGCCAGCAGAAAAACGTTGAACTAATTTCTTTTGCCATCAACAACATACACTGAAATTGGCACAGCCGCTGGTGTTAAGGAGGCAGTCAATTTTGCGCTGTTCGGTTGCTTCAGGTCGTCCTCCGAGCGTGTGCGACTTTCCTCCTCAATGTGTCTAAAACAAGGGTTTTCAAAGAAACTGCACATTTCAATTTTCGTTATTTTATTCCTTTGAAGGTTCATGGATTTTGTTGCATTATTAAACCCGACTACAAAATACACAGCTTTAAGACCAAGAAGAAAAAGGCTTAACGCACCTCTTAAAGACTCTGTCCAGCTCGGCCATGTCCCGCGCTTGACGCGCGTGAAAAGCCCGCATCCAAAAAGCAGCCGGGCTTTTGTCGTCGTCCATTAATATTTGTTTAACTCCTGTATATGGTGCATAGAATGGTGAAAGATCAAAATCAATAGGCGAAAGATAACTGAGAAAGAAAATAATGGAACATATTAATCGTGATTTATTGAAAATAAATAGCAACAACAAATCAGAAATTGCGGTGGAAGACGCAACGATCAAGGCTCGTTGAGGTCGGGCGACGAATTGTCGCTGGTGGTCCCAGGAGAAGACTTCTCAGACGAAGTACAGTGGTTACTCGATGAAACATCGACATCAGTTGAAACTGCAGCGGGGATCGCATTCGGTTCCTCTCCGTTGTTGAGGTCGGGCGACGAATTGTCACTGGTGGTCCCAGGAGAAGAATTGTGTGACGTAGACGAAGAGTCATCGGCATGCGTCGAAACTGCAGCGGGGATCGCATTCGGTTTCTCTCCGACGTCGACCTGAAATATTACAGAAATTAAAATGTACAAAATCGTGCCAACTTTAGTTAAAATGCCAAAAAGCATTTCCATCACTTGGTCGAAGGAACTCAAATCTTCCTTGAAATGACAAACAGCCAGATCCCATGGCTGTTTAAAAAGAGTTTATTCGAAAGATAGCCAACCACTAAACTTACATGCGCGTCGACTTGACTGAAGCGAAACTTAACTTTAAAGTTATTTTCAATGTTGTCGATTGTTTCTTCTGGCAAAAAAAACTTCCTAAGCATCTCTCGCTGAAAAAAACAAAGTTGGAAAAAATCTGTCCATGTTTTTACGTACTCTATTCGGTGCAACGAGCAACGAAATGATGGTCGTGTAAAGGCCCCCATCGGTGTCATTGTAAAAGTATTTGTCGAGGCTGTTGAAGTTCGCAGAAACCAATTTGGCAAGGACACGATTCGATTCAATACGTGGTCTCAAAGGCGACAAAATTTTATCCTTCACATGGTAAGTGGTTCCCGCCTCCGCTGCATTCGCACACTAAAAAACCAATAGTAGTTACAAAGGTGAATTTGCCAATCATACTTCTGCTTTCCATTTTCTTTCACAATTAGTGAATCGGAACAAAAAGTAAAACAAAGAATTGTTATGGATTAGGGTTTTTAGATAAATAGATCCAGGGACAAACTGGACAAATTCGTTCGTAAGTTCAGGGGGAAGCCGACGAGTTGTGTGGCGTTTCATTAGTAGTTTATTAAGTATTATACAAAGGGAAAATTAAGGATTTCCAACAAAAAGTCAGAAAATGGGGACAGTTTTGTTAGCTAAAAATAATTATTTGTAGTTTTGATCATTTTATGGATCTTTTTCACTAAAAAATATGCCAACTCTTAATTTAAGCAAAGGCTACTTGAATTCTTAAGAATTCATATTTAATAGACACTTAAACGTAGGAAAAGAGTTGGCCAGAAGTGATAGACAGCTTCATTACATGGTATTTTCGCATGATACAGAATTTGTATGTTTAACTTAAAGGTTTCGACCTATGGATATGAAAGGTAATAACATACGTCGACATCGGTGGGTGGTACAACTGCGTATGGAAATGTGCCATATGAAATCAAGCGGTCAAGTTGCGCCATTTCTCTCGCTTGACGAGCGTGAAAAGCCCGCATTCCAAAGGCCGCCGGACTTATGTCGTCGTCCATTTTAAACACACAGACAACAAAAAAGAATAAGCAAAAGACTAAACAAAGGAAATGTTAAAACAAGAACAAAATCATAAATCGCGCGGAAAATAATATGTGATAGGAACAACTTTTTACATAAGTCATACAAAACATATTCCAGCAGATTGATACAACATTTATTTCGCACAATACCGAAACCCGGAACCAAATCCGAACCAAAAGTTGAAAACTCAAAAAAAAATTTAAACTCATTTTTTGTCTCAACTCATTAAAACGTACGAATTACTTCAACAAAAAGCAACAACCATTAGCAATAATTTCACACATTTTAAGTGACTTAGAGACAAAACCTATTAAAAATTTTTGAGTTTTCGACTTTCGGTTCGAATTTGGTTCCGGGATTCGGTATTGTGCGAAATGAATGTCGGATTCGTGATCAGCTACCCTAAAAAGCCATAGAAACTTGTTTTTATGACATTTTAAAACTTGAAATTTTTTTTTCAAAAATGGGGGGGATAAACTTTACTATTACCGATTGATATACCATTCCATCCTTTTAGTTAGTGAACAACGGGGTGGGATCTATGACAAGAATTTTCCATTGATTCTTCTAGTTCCCAGACCCCAAAAGCAAAACAGTTATGCAACTATAGTCTGGCACATTGTAATGCGGTAAGGGACGGGGATGAACAAGAATGGGTAGAGGAGATGGGGGGGGGGGAGGAATCGAATCTGGTTGGAACAATGAATACAAAATATCATATATGTTATGTGTAATAAAAAAGATTAAAAACTCATAAAATACATATATTAATGCAAAACGAAATTGCGAAAAAACGGACAACTCCGGACCAGACTTTTTGTTCTGCTGTGAAATTGTTTGGAAAAAAATAATTGAAGGTAGATATTGTGGTGCTTACGTCCAGGGCCGTATCCATGGGAGGGGAGAGGTACATAGGGCAGATTCCTGATCTTTTCGGGCCCGAATTCCGGATAATTGACTTTTTTCGAAAATTCCGGACGGTACGTAAATCCCCCTACCCAAGACTCTGGATACCTCCCTGTTTACGTCTTCGTAAAGATTGTTTTTTTATGAATACCAATCTAATCCATCCTGAAAATCAGGTCCGGTGTTTGGAAAATTATCATGAGTGATGCGAATAAGAGAGGAAAAAGTTATAAAATAAAATTGAATGAATCTGTCTAAACTAAATAGCAAATTTAGTACGGAGAGTTGTTCATTCAGTAAGGAATATGTAAATGGTTGGACTAATACCTAATTATGCATGTATATATGCAAGAAAAAATGATTTGGATGAGGAAGGAATGGCAGACTGAGAAGGGCACACAATAAGTAATATACATATACCAATAGTACATAGTGGAATTGAGTTTTAAT
>JAKKIK010000443.1:0-31074 GCA_024500135.1 Heterodera carotae
TTCTTTTCATCTGGCGGAATTATTTTTTAAATATTCCCTTTTCCCCCACTTTCCCTCTTCAACTTTTGCACTCAAATCCCCATTCTTACCAGTGCGTAATTTTGGTCGGGGGCGTCGGGGGTGGCCTGTCGGGGGTCGGGGATGTCGGGGGTAGAGATGTCGGGGGTCGGGGTCGGGGGTGTCGGGGTCGGGGCTCAACCCTATTCTATACATATATTGGCATCCCGCTCTTAATACGGTTAAAAAAAGTTTGCATTTACTTATTCTTAAAGAAATCGCCTTATTATGGCATTGTAAGATTCTTTATTGAAAAACATGCATATTTAGTTTCATGAAAAAAAAAATTTAAATTTAAGTCCCCGTCGGGCACTAATCTGCCGCCAATGTTGGCCCCTCCTCAATTGGGTGGCGCCCAAAATGCTCAAGAATCGGACTTGGTGAGCCCCTCAGCAGATGAAGTGGCCTGTCCCCAGCCCTTGTGGAAGGAGGCAATTGAAAAGGTACCGCAAAAAAAAAAAAAAATTAATTTTCTTGTAAAAATTCGTTTTTCAAATAAAGGCAATCATTCCGAACAAAGCAAATGAGTCCACGAACAGAGTACAAATGGTAAAAATGTGCAATAATTTATTTATTTGTTATTAGCAAAAGAAAATTCCTTTTTTACAGAGGCAAATATACATTTAAAAACAAAAATTGAAGGAATATTTATTTTAATTTGATTGATCAAATCTCAAATTTTTCTACCACCCATTTGCCTTACATTAGGCACTGTCGCGTGCCGCTCGCGGCACTTTCATTGTCGCCTGCGCGCCAGCCGATCGTCGTGAGGCATTCCAGAAAAAGATGCGTCTGTCAGCAAGTGGCGACAACTTTTGCCACGTGCTCAAAGACAATGTTTGGTGCCAAGCGGTGGCCATGAACCTCAGCAGCGGCAAAGGCATTTCGATTGGCATGGGCCGTCGATAAACGGCACGCAAAACGCATTGTGCACAATTCTCATAAGCATTAATTGTGTTGTATTAGATAGTATCGGGTTATCCGATCAGATCTTTTTCTCAATACGTAATCCGAAAATGAAATATTTCTCGACCCAATGTTACTTTAATTTGTACATGCCAATCATTCCCGGAATATTTTTTGTCTCTCGATTATACAATATGTTAAAAAAAGTATATTTAGCATCTAGTAAATCACAAAATGAGCATTAATTAAGCCTTAGATTTTCCATTTCGGGGCAAATGCGGTTTTTGAAATTTATTTTGAATATTAAGGGGCCATTCCGGACTGGCCCCAATCCCAAAAATTCCTTTGTCCATTGATATGGACTGAGTAGTTAGACCCCCGGACCCCTGTAGGACCTTCGCGCTACGCGGCTCACATTGAAGGAAGGAATGAAGGTACTTTGTGTATTATTGCTTATAGGATGCAGCCAATGGCTAGAGACAACAGACAAAGTCCACACACATTATTTTTCCTCTGACTTCCCTCTTTTATTCTCTCGATTTAACACATGTTTTTTTTTGTCCCTATCTATGAAAAGAAATATTCAACATTTTTTTAATATTTTTCTCAGATTATTTGTTTTAGGGTTGCACAAAACTAAAAACCGTAACATACTTTTTTCTGCATATTTAGTGTTTTATTTATTTTTTGATACAAAATTGGGATATCAAAAATTATAATGAAAAAAATTAAATTTTAAAGAGACAAATAAATGTAATACAAAAAGGAAATTGTTCTTAGAATGAAGTTAATTCAGCATAAAAACACGAATAAAGAAAGAAAGCCTTAATTATTCTAATGCCTTAAAAACAAATCAGGAAAATAATTCAATAAAGGAATTAAACATAAAACAACGATAAATATAAAGGAATTCAAAAAAATAAATTGGATTAAATTATGCCATAAATGTTTTCAAAATGAGCGGAGTTTTTGCTATTTAAGGGTTTGAGAATTTAGAAGAAGCAACAACGAAATGCTCTGATCACCATATCCCTTCCATTATCCGTCCTTCAACGGCGCAGAAGAGACTCAAGCCAAAATGAGGATTTTCTTGTTATATTTAAACAAATAAATTTGTTTTGTTTCAGTCAAATAGGTTAAAATTGTTAAAATTTTTCTAGAAATCAAAGCAATTCTCTTTTTGATTTTCTGTTTTCTTATGCCAAACACCATTGTTGCTCGTGCTCATCATAATGGTTGACGGGTAAAGAATGCAAGGTGAGGAAGAACATTTATTTTTCAACCTCCTCCAAAGGGGGACACTATTAAAGGGGAGGGGAGGCATAAATAGACTGGAGACACTATCAAGGGAGTGGTTTTCAGGTCATAATTAAATAGTCTACATTAAATTGATTATGAAATTTTCGCGGTATCCTGGGGCACAAATGTCCGGGGCGCAAATGTCGTTTAACGGGGGATGATGGCATTTTGGGTGGATGGACCCGCAAGGATTTCATTATAAAAAAATTCAGTGTCCTCCTAACGAAACGCCCGGTCACAAAAGCTGCAACAGATGTGAGCTAACTTGTGAGAAGCCGGCGCCTACAATTTTAAGATGCACAGCGAAGGCATGTCCCTGTTCTTGCGATTGCGCCGCGGGATTTGTGCGCCATTCGCAGACGAATCGATGCATTCCGCTGGCACAATGCCCTCAGGAAGACTAGAGGAAAAAACAATGAACTACGAAAAAAATATTCTAAAATTTCATGTCGCAGAATTTGATTTAAGTTAATTTTTATTCGTAAATATTTGGTTAAGAAAATTATGTAAATTCAAAAAAAAAAAATAATTTATCCACTAAAAACTCGACGAATGCCATTTGTACAAAACTTGGAATTATTCGAAAGCTCTCATGTTTAGATGTTACTGCTATAAACGCTTAAACAAATCTTGGGTTTCGCAAAATGCTTTTTCATATGCTAAATTTTTTACATTTTCATTTTTGACCAAACCCAACAATTTCTCTTTATCAAAGTGCACAACACAAATTGTTGATGAAGAAGCTTTCAGAAGAGCTGATACTATTTTGACAACAATTATTGATTAAAGTGTGAAAAATAAAATCTTCTACAGAGGGATCACTTTTACAAAAAAAAACGGCTTTTTCTCCTTATTTTCTCTTTTTTACTTTCCTTCCCCTCTCTCTCTCCCTCTCTCGCTTTCTCTCTTTCTTTCATTTGCTTTTGTCGTCGTCTTCTCCTCTATCTCTCACGACTGTCTGACCGACTGGATCACGTTGAAGCAGTCGTTGTGGATCAGCCATGCGCCGTTGATCTTCTTCCACACTTGCAAATAGGCACCTGACTCAGTGCCAGTGCCACGTGCAGCGCTAAACTTTTAAAATTTCAACTTTCGAAGCGCTAGAACCTTGCTCAAGCGAAAACCAATTAATTTAAATGTTCATTTTATTAAAAGTATTGGAATTCGGGCTAGAGGGCTTTGAACCAGAAGCCGTTGAGTTGTTCTCACCATTCCAAATGGTAGCTGCCACGTTCAAAGGCCCAGTCGCCGGAGCCGTTTACCTCCTCAGTGATTATCTAAAAAGTTTGATTTTACATATTCAAAGATTAAATTACCCATTCTTTATAT
The DNA here is from genome assembly GCA_024500135.1 of Heterodera carotae. NCBI lineage: Eukaryota > Metazoa > Nematoda > Chromadorea > Rhabditida > Heteroderidae > Heterodera > Heterodera carotae. Next base: position 3,592 of record JAKKIK010000443.1, read on the forward strand.
TATTGGCAGAAACTTTTAATTTATTAAAAAGCAATCAAATTTTTAATTTTTATTAGCTATAAAATGATGTTTTTCCATGCCTGAGCACTGGTCACGCCGTCCGCCATGTCCTTCTGGAAGAACTTCTCGATGCCGTTACGGCCCTTCACGGGGCTGTGGCCGTTTGGCATAAAGTAGCCTAATAATGCTCAAATGTTGCACAAATGCAATACTTCCATGCTTTTATGTTTTCATATTTTCTAATAGAATCATCCGACCCTAACATTTGAACATCCATCCCCTCTAATTGAACCCATTCCCTCCACCTCATTGGGGTTTTGAAAAATAGGAACCCCGGAAGCTTCTAGTAATAAAGCTACTATTTGTTTTTGGCAACAAATTTTTTGAAACATTTACCGTCGGGATCATAAATATCAGCTGCTCCTTTGGCATTTCCGGCATTGAAGGCTCGCATAAACTCTTCCTGACGTCCTTTTATCTCTTGGAACAGTGCTTAAATTAAAAAAAAACAGAATAGACCAAATACAGTTACAACATTTTCTTATGATTTTCGAAAGGCCTCTAATCAGTCCGTCCCCTTACCCCGGTTCATGTGCTCAAGAAGTGCCGAATTAAGCGGAATATGGTGAAAAAGGTTGCGCTCCTTTTCAGCACCAGAATGCTGCGCCATTCCATTTTCTCGTCGCATCATTTTTGCACTTTTTATAATTCTCTTTTAAAACGTTGGGACTTAATTGAAATTTAAATTTGATATCGATAATTACTAGAGACGGAATCTTCAAAAACCAGAATCAGGATTCTTGGAAACGGACCAGCACAGGATTTTTCAGGTGACCAGGATCCTGATCCTATCCGATCCTAATAACTACTGCATTGGTTGGTGCTTTTATTTGTACGCCCAAGGGTGTCCATGTACAGGACAATCCGTTTTAAAATGTGTGTCCGTGAACAGCACCCCTGGCGCATTTTTATATGAGAAAAGAGCTACATATACTCAAAAAGACCTTTTTGCCGACAATTATTTTCTCAAAATTCGTCACTTGCTTTTATTACAGGCAAAAATATTAATTTGTTGCCGCGTAGGCGTGCGCAGTGATTATGCACCTAAAAAGGCGCGGCGAGACACTTCCCCCAAAAATATTCGCACAAATGCCAATGCCATCCCCAGTGGCGTCCTGTCCTTTACCCGCCACAAAAAGACAAGAAGCACCCCACCCACGCATCCACTTGTCATTTTTTGTTTTCAATTTGATGAAAAAAGGCATGGCGCAGCGATGCCATAACAAATTGAAAAAAAAATTATGGGCATAACTTACACATGCTTCTTGTTGCTGCTGCCGGTGGCGTGGGGCGTCCAGCGACGGATTGACTCTGCCGCTGCAAAGTTCGACGATAGGAATGAAGCGCAAAAATGGTGCCGTGGGCAGCTCTAAAAAAAGAGAGAGAATGCAAAATTGTGATGAAGCAATATGTGCTGCTCAGAGGAAATTTGATCAATAGAAATTTGGTCAGAAATAAATCCGGGAGTCAAGTGTCAATGATGTTTTTTTAAAGTCCGGCTTTCAGGATCCCGGAACGCTTTGAGCAAATTGTAGTCACCACCGGCAAAATAGGTGGTTTGGTTTTTTCGTCTACAAAGATAGTACATGTCAGAGTAAGTTTGCATATATTTATTTAAAAAAGCTTCGGAATATATGTTGTAGGCGTGCTGGGTCGTTTAATAGAAAAATGCCACACCTTGGAGAATCTTCAGCAGTTTTTTTGGCTATTACTTTTTAATTATCCAACCAAATTTTACAATTTTGTTTTTATGAAACGACATAGCACCTGTTAAAGGCACATATATTGCTTAAAAATGAAGGACTTAAACGGGCATATCTATTATATTTACACAATAAACTGTTTAAATGGAACGATAAATTTCTCACAAATTTAAAATGAAAATAAGTGGTTCTTGCGTTTGGCTACCTCACCGGAAGGAAAGGCTCGCTCATTACAATATTTGCACATATAATAGGCCGGCCGACGACCGGCATTATGAATTATTATGGCACGGAGACACAAACTTTTGTTATTTAAGTACCTTTTGGTAAGATTTACTATGCACATAGGCGACATGTATCGGTGGACCATTTTTGCCAAATTGCGTCCGACATTGGCACACAAAGCATTATAATATGTTTGTGTAACATTTACAATCCATTGGGCACATTCTTTTGGATGTGGAACATTTGCATTGTCCCTATTATTACACATTTTCCCGAAAATTGCTTCTACCGTGTGAAAATGATACTCTTTGTGCCAACAAAATGTGCCAACATTGAAGAGGAAAATGTTCAATTTTCTATATACAAAATATGTTTTTGGGCGGTTGCGGGGCGTCGGAGTAAAGTAAACCGATCCAATTTGTCAGTCTACATAGACCAATAAGAAAATTTTTAAATTGAAGGAAATTGCACATTTATTTAATTATTTGACCACATACCCTGGTAGCAAGGTACATGGATAACGGTATTCCGAACATTTACCGTGGTTCGTCTAATAGAACCCCGGGGGTTCTATTCTTCAATCCCTCCTTTACAGGGATGACGGTCTTCCTAACATTTTCCGTGGTTCGTCTAATAGAACCCCGGGAGTTCTATTCTTCAACCCCTCCTTTACAGGGATGACTATCTTTCGAATATTCACCGTGGTTCATCTAATAGAACCCTCGGGGTTTTATTTCCCAATCCCTCCTTTAGGGGGGTTTAATTTTCTTGGTTAATCTGCAGACCCGTATCAGTTCGGTTCCTCAAATCGCTTTACGAATCTCCCTGACATTAAGCTTAAGTTTTCATCGGCGGGCAGCAGGAACACTTGTTTTGTTTACACTTTCATAGCATTTTTGGATTATTTATCTTATTTGTTAGGCTCAGAATTAATAATTTGTCTATGAGTTTGATGACGTTTGCAGAACTCTTATACATATATATATATATTATCGAACGAAATTACGTGGGATGCATTAAATCCATATTGTTACAAAATTAATGCTGTGCTTATTATACAAATATATTTAATGCTAATATAGTTATATGTATTAAAGATAATACGATGGAAATAAAATTTTATTTTATTTGTTTATTAATTTTTATGTCCGATTGTTTTTTAAACGGTTGCAAGGCAAACGAACTCAAAATTTGTGTTGTGTATGAGCAAACGGAGTCAACACGTCAAACTAAAATTAACTTGGATGAAATTACCATAAATGGTGAAATGGCACAAAGAAATTTTAAGCAAAATATAAATAATGGCGAATGTTTTGGCCTTTTAATTGAAGACAATGTTGAAGTGGAAGAACTCAATTTTATATTTGACATTTATGTAAAACCACTCGAAAATGAGTATCAACCGAATGGCAATGATCAAATGCCAATGGATGATCAGCCATTTGAAGATTCACACTTTGAAATGCAAATGGACGATATTCGGTCCATGGTTCGATCAGTCAATGTTGCGCTATACAAGCCAAAGTTCTCGAAGCGTTACACATTCAATTTGGGCAAAATCGACCCGCCCGGACTTTTTTGGAGCCGGAGAGTTTTGATTGAGACCGAAAGCGGCATGGGCAATAATTATTACCATGCTATGTTATATGCCGTTGTAACTCCAAACCGGCGGATTAGCACTTTGCAAGCGGAACACATTTTCTTGGGCTATGCGCCACTTGTGAAAATTGAGGGTAAAGCCGACAAAGTGGCGTCCAATTCACAAAATCAGGCATATTTTATTAAGTGAAACACAATTTTTTAATAAATATACCAATAACAAAACTCAAAAGTTTCAAAAAAATCTTTCGAAATGTTTCTGAGTTTTTTGGATGTTTCTCTAATATTGGAATGCGGAATAACAAGTTAAGCTGAAATCCAAAAATTTAAATCAAGACTAAAACTTGACTTGTTAATTAATATGTTATTTTGAGGTGTTAATTCATTTTTGTAAATCTGAAAATTATATGAAATTTGTAGAAAAATTAGCATAAAGTAATATTTGTAAATTCTGTTTACAAAAACCCAACTAGTGATTTGTGTACAAGAACTTAAGAATTCATTCCTACTTAGTGAGGAAAAGTCTAAATTTAAATAAATTATTTGCTTTTCTTTTTAATCATTAAGCAAAATTTAAATACATAATATGTATAATTTACTTTTTAATCATTGTGCATTTTTTTATTCAGTTTACCGAATACCAATTATCAATTCCAATCAATGTGCGCCATCTTTTTAAGCACCAAATATGGCACCTAATTTTGGATATTTTTCATTATGAACAGGTATTTCTTTCACATAATTCGTGATCTAATAGATTATTATTTAAAATTTATTAAAATAAACGAATTAAATTTTAGGACAGCAATTTAGTTGATGAGAACGTTTTAATGAATGTCATTGAAAATGATGCAAATCAAACTGTTGAATGCCCAATTTGTTTTAACAATTTAAATAATATTGAATCGACTATGAAATTGCACAACGATTATAACCAAAATTCTCAGGCATTTTCATCAAATATATATTTATTTATTATAATTTTCTATTTTAGCATTTATTTCACAAAGAATGCATTATTAAAAGGTGAGTTTTTATGTTAAATATGTAAATTAAGTAAACTAAATAATTTTTATAGCATTGAAACTCAACAAAAGATACGCTGCCCGCTGTGTAATAGGGAGCCTAAATTTTTTAAGGTACGAATTTTAAGTCAAAAATTCGCAAAAAAACAAAACAAAAATTTATCTCTGAGTAAAAAAATACATTTATTTAGACATTAAATTTTTATGCTATATTTAATGGAAGTTCTAGCATTCCTACAGCAGTTTTGTCTATGAATCCAATGGCAATTTTATATGAAATTGCTAACAATGGCCAAAATGAGGACGAATGGAAACGAATTTATGCGAATTATGTGATAAGTAAAATTATTGAAGCTATGGACAGCAAAGAGGCAGAATTGAAGGAAATGCTTTTGGATGCGCCATTTTTGGCTATAAATTCCATTAGTGATCAAAAATTATTTGAAATTGGAATTGGTGGTATTCAGGAAAACCCAATCGTTCAACAAATTGAAAATCAACTCCACACTTTTCTAAATCAAGATGAAAACCAATTAGGAGATTTTATCAATGCAAAAATAATGGCTATGTTTATCAGCGTGATTAGGAATGAAGCGAATGATATGTTGGTCAAAGCCGGAAATGAATTGGAAAACATACAGCGAATAAGTGTCGACAATATTTGAGAGTAATGAATTAAAAATGATTGCGTTAAGACGTTTTCACCTTTAATCGTATTTATACGTTAATTTATTATTTTGTTGGCTTTTTTCTCGACTTCGTCCCCTTTTTCGTTTCATTTTTTCTTGTTCAATGTCACAGCAGCAGGTTTTTCGACCGTTTGCACTTGCCAGCACCATAAAAAATTCTTGGCTAGCCTTCCAAACCTTCGGCTTTCAGATAAATTGGAAATTGGCAAAAAAAAGACCCTTTTTATCAAGAAATTTTTTCCTGAATGCCAAAAGTGTGCATGTTAACCTTTCTCATAGAAATTAATGGTGTCATGGACATAAAGTTTGAACGCTTTCCAATGATGACCTTATATCTTAAGATTCATTGACTAGTTAGGATTAGAGTCATTTCTGAGGTCTGGTCTGAGAAATCAAGCACCCTAATGCCAAGTACCAGAATATCCGGTTTTTGTTTAATTATTCCAAATTAGGTAATTAACTGACGAATAAAAATAATTTTGTGTGTCAACACTCAACAGCAGCCGCAACCGAATTGGTTCGTCCGATTTCCTCGCTAATACTTTTTATTACTTAATTCTTTTATGTTTTCTTAAATGATTTTTAAAATGGTTACGCTGGGCTTATCCGGGGGTTCTGTTAAAGGGAATATGTTTACGTTCAAAGAAGGTTTGAATATCGCCTTCTTCCCCATTTGCCATTGGATAATGTACCAAAAAATGAAGTAAAAAATTATTTACAAATTTTTTAAAACTGCACCCTGCTAATAATTGTTTAAAAAAAATTACAGACTGAAATGCCTGATTTCGTTCTTTTTTGAAGCCAGATTTCAGGATTCCTTACTTTCTGTTCGACATCCCATCACACTTCTGATTCATGGAGCACTTAATAAGCAAAAAATTGAATAAATAAATGCCACAAATTCGTAGTTACACATTTTTGGTAGCAAATAAATAAATGATTCATCATTTTATTGGATTGTTACATTTTTGGCATTTATTTGTTGTTCACTGATGAACAGTGAGGGGCGTCACCGCCACCGGGAAAATGTTATGGCATTGGTATAGTCAACAGACACAGCACTCACTGAACCCTTCCAACCACCGATCGACCACACCCATATTCGTCGCCTCTCCCATTTAGCACTCCGCCGACGGTCACAGTCCGTCCTTTTGATTTAAACCGACGACGACTGTTGTGTGTACTATGATGTGATTGCTTTGTTTTGGGCTAGCAGTCCAAACCGTCGGGCAAACACCAAAAGGCATGGGAAGGAGCGCCCGAGGGGGCAACGCGGGTTTAATTGAATTAGTGATGGGTTGGGCGGGGTTGGGCCACAAGTTTGTACCCAAAAATTACGTATTAATGATGAATTTATGTGTAGTGCATACAATGAATGAATGACTTTATTCGTTAGACAAAATGTTATTCTATAATAGAACCCCATGGGCATGGTCTTCTATTTTTTAGAAGGGATCTTTTATTTCAAATACCCCTCTATAGTCAGCAGGTGGGCCTTTAATTATGGGCAACTTCAATTTGTTAGCGGAGGGGCGGGGGCTTCAAATTGAGGAGTGCCTCTATTAGAGAAAATACGGTACTACCCCTGGGGCGAGGATAGCAACTTTTTGTCATTGTTTTACACTCCGATACATGATTAGGTATACACACTTTGACAGCGCCCACAGTTTTTTCGCATAAAACACCCAACTTAAACAACGACGCGTAAACCATTCCATCATTACCTCCACCAAATCACTCACCACAAAGTCCGATCGGCAATTGAAATGAACAAAACTGTGTTTAAAGACGAAACAAAAAAAAAGTTTTGACATTTGCGCACCCAATGAATGAATGCTCTTTTCTATTTTTAACTTTTCAAGCTCACAAATTAACTCTTGCTCTTTCAACTTCCATCTTTTGGCCGACTTGGGGAAAAAAATTGCAATTTTTAAAAAATTCACATTTTTTCCACTTAATATGATTCAAAATATGCGCTGAACACTAATGCATAATATACTTTTAGACCTGTCTCCATTATTATAATTAATATATATTCTTATATAAAAAATATCCTTTTTATTACAAGATTTAGCGCAAATATTTTAGATAAATTTGTATTATTTTTACAATTTAACATTTCATACAGAACGCGAATTCTTCACAAATTATGACTACATTGCAACAATTACTTATTGTGGTTTTTCTTTTTCAATTGTGTTTGGTGGTGCATTCCTTCAACAAATATCGGTATCATAAAAACTCTAAACAGCATAAAATTTAATTCGACATTAATTTGTACGAAAAATAATTTCTAGAAATAAAATCTAAAAAAATTTTCAATATCTGTCTTGTGACAACCAATCTTTTTTTGAATTTATAGAGCGGCCAGATCTGGCCAACTCGGTTTAGGTGAGAACTCCGTCAGAAATTTTCAAATTAAAAAATAGTAACAACGCTTCCATGGTCTCGCACTTACCAAGAGACACTCATTATGACCACCTAACACTGGACTCGAAACGAATACCGAATCGATTTTTTAAGATTACGGGTTCGGGATTTACTGAGATTAATGTAATACTTATAAAAAGAGATGTATAAAATTAGCGACCTTCAAATTTTTAAAATTAATTCTTTTAACAAAGTTGTTCGCTTCAATACGGTGTTAGTGGTCGCATCGTTTTTTCCGACGCGAAAATATTAGAGTTTGGCATCCAAACATTAGTGATCGTGAAGAAATAAGAGGAGATAAAAGTTGGCATTATTTTTATTTTAATAGCAAACGGCGTCATTGTTTTTTGCTCCGACTGTAGCTTTAAAGCCAAATGTTTGAGATGCGTATAAAAAAGTTATTGGCTTGAAAATTTTTTTTTTGTCTTTGGCACGGTAATGGTAAATTACCAAATATCGGTGATTTTTCTACCTCTTTTACCGCGGTAAAACTGGTAAATTACCGTTCTACTGCGTACCATTATCGTTTATCGAAAATTTCATTTGTCGGATACTAATTTTATTTTTTTTGGCACGCCCTTTTAGTGAGCATCGGAAAAAGCACAGTGCAACGATGGCCAAAAAACATCACAGTCGCGCTGCTTACGATTCTGATGAGGACACTGAAATTGCACTGCCCAATGAGTGCTACCATCGTTATGCCGAAACTGATCATCATTTTGCATTTTTGCATTGGTTGCATCACAAAAATGTGTCCCACTACACACCCATGTCTCCGTCGTCATCGTCGCATGCGAATGATGATGATGATGATGAGAGCATTTTGCGAAAAATTCAGGTGTTTCATCCCCCCCCCCCTCGAATTTTTTTTTTGGTTACGGGCTTGGGGCGGTTGTATATTTGGCGGGCTTAGCCAGTTTTCGAACGCCCAATGTGCTTTGAAGCAGGATTAAGCAAGCAGATATGTAAAAAATCAAAAAAGTTGTCCCAAGTATTTATTTTACAAAATAAAATTTCTTTACAATTTTAAACGCTTCTGTTTTAATTATTAAATTAACTCTGTCCGATAGCTTAAAAATTGGTTGTTAAAAAAATCGAAATAAATTTAGCCACAAGAGGTAAAAGACGGTCTACAGCTAACCATGGGCACAACGACAACACAGCATGGCTGTGACAGCAGAACCAACAACAGACGCAGAAGAATGAAGGTTCATGATGCAAAGTTGAAAAAAAATTAAATTAAAAATTAGGCAAAAACCAATTAATCCATGAAAAACATTTTCTGAATAATTGTCGATAAATTACCCCTTGGTCCGACTAACTCCTCGAATTTTTTGGCCCGAAGAGTTGGGAAGATAAATGTTTATGTTTTTTCAACGTTTCAGCCGATCCATGCCAACATGCCAATCATCAACCGTGCCTTATGCCAATACGAATACATCCTTAACTACAAGCCCAATGCAAGTTCCCATAATGGGATTCACGGAGTACCCCTGTATTGAAAGGGAGGGGTTGGCAATTTTCTTTTAAAAAAATTGTTAAACATTTATTTCCCATGCCACTTAGGTCTTAGGGTAATTAGCGATTAGGCCGGACAAAATAAATTTTATATTTTGAAAAATGAAATATTAAATCTTTGTCCATTATTTAGAGAATTCCGGCCACACTTTCTGAGGTGAAATGCATTTGCACACGTCCGTTCAGCATTGGTGGCATTCGATTTGAGTGTGAACTATTGTATTACAATGTACGCATTTTGTTGTTCGAAAAAAAGTAATTTTGTTTAATTTTAAAACTTAAAGCAACATTTATATTTATTTAGCTGTCAATCATATGAAGAACAAACGGAAAAAATTGCATTTGCTTGTGTGCCGGTCTATAAGGTAATTGGCGGCGAACCATAACAAAAATCGGGATTTTCGTGATTTTATTTCTAGGAAATTGTATTTTATGAGTTGTTTAATCATTTATCTTTTGCTTAAATATACCAAGTTTATAAATTGGTCTCCTAACAAAAAAATATAACTTTTGGAATGCTTTTTTGTTGCATTTTTCTAGTTTTTGGTCTTGGGACGGAAGCGAGGCGTACGTACTCCGTTTACAAAATCCCCCGGCCGAGGGGGCATTAAAAATTGAAACCACTGGGACCCTCTTAAAGACCTTCTAATGGCTGTTAACAAAATAATTATTTTTGCCATAAAAATTCGCATTTTCAGGCACACATTGATTATGACGATGCACTAATCGACGTTCCGGCGGAAGAGCCCATTTAAAATGCCCTCCTCGTCGATTGATTTTAGTGCCTTATTTTTTGACCATCTAAACAAACTAATGTAATAGGTATTACATAACTAATTTCGATGAAATGATCTCAGACTCTATTTTTTGATCACCCTAATTTATGAATGAATGAAAGCAAATAAAATTTGTACAACATTAATCTCACTTTCGCAGCATTATTATTGTTATTAGAGACCGGAAACTCGGCCAAACAATTAATTGATTAATTAATTGACCAATTTTTTGGTTTTGCAATTTTCTGATTCTTCGTCGGAATTGATCAAACAATTAATTGGTGAATTTTTGGTCCAATTAAAAGGTGTTTTTTGACGATCAAATTAGTGTTTCTCTAATAGAAGACCCCACCATTAAAAAGGTCAATAGCAGTTCGTACAATTTAGAATGGTACTGGCTGTAACTTTTTTATTAGTCAACAATTTTCTATAAAATTAATATATTTTGAAAGCTCTATGTATTTAGAAGTATCATTAAGCAGAAGCTAAATGATAACGCTTAAATAAGTTATAAAGTATCGATTTTTCACCTAAAGTTCCCTTCTAATAAAAGCCCCACATCCGTTTGGCCCCCTAGGGGTAAATGAAAATATGAAAATAGAAGCCACTCTCTTTCAAGTCCCCTAATTGAAGCCAAAATAAATCTGGGCCTCTCTTATGAAAGAAAATAGGGTAAGTAGAAATAAAAAAAAAAATTCAAAAACAAATTATTTGATTTACAAAAAAAAAACTTTTATTTTTGTTCAAATATAAGTTAGGTGGATAAGTGTACCTTCCATGGGCCCATTTTAACTGCAGCCCTCCGTTTTGTTTGCACTCATCTCATATCAAAAGCTTAACGGTTCACCGGTCCGGTCTGACACTTTGTGTTTGGGTTGTCTGTTCTGCGCACAATTTCCCCCCGGGGGCGAATGAATTCGCGCACAGAGAGAAATTTTTGTGTCTTTAAACTTTGTCACATTCATATGCTTCTTGTGCTGCTTCTGCTAACGGATCAATGCTTCTTCTTTTTTGCTGGCTGTTATGAGAAGAGTTCTGTGCGCCCTTTTCTCCTTAAGCATTGCTATTTTTGTGAACTCAAAATTGGATGATGATGTTTAAGAAAGATAGCATTTGCGATTTGAAGAGCTTTAACTTGCCAAAATCGCATATTAAATAGAAGCCTTCTTTTAGTTTCAAACCTTGAAAAGGTTGTTGAATAATAAAAAAAGGCTAAATCTAAAAACAAAAAAATTACGATTTATTCGAATACTTCCTACCTCCCGATTCTCTAATAAAATGCCTATGTCATCAATTCCAATTGAACACGATGCAGCGTCTCAATGGGATTGTGAGTATTTTTATGCAGTTATTATTACCTTTATGTATTTGAGCCCCCCGGGGGGGGGGGGGGTTCTTTTTTAACGCCCCTCACTGTCCTAAAAATGAGGGGCTTTTGAAGGATAGATTTACGTTTTTTTATATGGAAAAAACCGGCTTTAATTATATATCTCTTTTTGTCGATTTTTAAATTTTTAATAATTAATAAATCACAGGGCCTCTGCAGCACACGGACGGCGTTGTTAAAGTGCATAACACAAAAGACAAATTCGAGGTTGGGTTGGATGTGCAATTTTTTGCCCCACAAGAAATTGAGGTAAATTAATGCGAACCCAAAAATTAAATTAAAAACACTAAAACAAAATAAGGTCAAAGTGTCGGGCCAAGACGTCATCATTCATTGTGTGCACGAGGCGCGAAAAGGTCCATAAAAAATTATGTTTTTACTTTCGGATTTGAGAAATCGAAAAAATGTCTGTTTTTTTGCAAACATTAAAAAAGGAAAACCAAATCAAAGATTGAGATTTCTCAAAGCCATTTCTTGCATAAGCTTGTTCAAAATGCGTAACATTTTTTGAAGCATTTGAGAATGACCACCAAAATCCACATTTTGCCTCCATTTACTCCATTCATAGATCAATGCTCTGGTTTTTTGGTCTGTTTTTCAGCCTTTTAAAAAACCCTCAAAAATGGAAAAGTCAAAATGGATTTTAACAGTTTTCTGATCATGAAATTTTAATGAAATCCCCATTAGACACATTTTTATTACTTATAAATTTGATGATCAATGACTAGATCAACATGGAAGTGTGAAGCGTGAAATCCATCGACAATATCGACTGCCAAATGATGTTGATTCGGCAACATTGAAGTCGCACTTGTCCACCCGTGGCGTACTCACTCTGACCGCGTCAAAAAAGGCTTAAACAGAGGAAGGAATGAATGAATTAAAATACCTTAATTGTTGTTGGAAGAAAATTTTAGGATAAAATTTTTGTTTTGCAATTTATTGGTTGATTAAATGAAAAAGGCAATAAATAAATCAATTAAATTAAAACCTAATAGGAAATACTTTAAATAAAATGCAAATGCAAAATTAATATTATATTTTGTTTGTAAGCAGCTCTAACGCCATACAATCCCACTTTCAGGATAACAACAAAATAAGAAATTAAGGCTAAATTAAGAAACGGTTTAAAAAATTGTCGGGATGGTTGGGAAAAGGCCTGTCTAGGTGTAATAAGAGCTCGTTGAATGGCATTGGGCCTCTAATTCTCATGGACTAATAATTTTTTACGACTTATTTGCATAAATTATTAGGTACTTGTGGGTTATGTGTCAACAAAAAAAAAAGAATTTTAATTTTGTAAAAAAATTAGTTCTAAGGGTTTTTTGGGTCGCAGAATCCGAATATGAGCTCCATTCTAACAAATTCCCAACCCCGGACCTGAATTCGAACAAATTTTGAACTTTTGAAATTTCGATTTTCAATTTAATTATATATATTGCCGTTGTTCTTCTTCATGCTGTTTGGTTTGTTTCTCGCGTTGATAACACATAAATGAATGGCAATAAGTCTCGAGCTAAGAATATGAGAAAGAAATGGGAACAGAGAGGACGGCTATATGCTGATAAGGGAATGGAATTAAAAGGGTAATGTGGTGGTCATTTTGCACGCAATTTACCGCAATGGCCCTTAACTATGACGCCCTAATTTTCCAAGTCCCCGACGAAAATTCTGCAATTGCATTTTTTCAACAACGAGGTTTGACGCCAAGCCTGCAAGTGCAGAGGTGTTAATGAATTCGACGTGATTTTACAAAATATCGTAGACTACATGTCGCCAAACTGACATTCTTTTCATATCATTGCTGATACAATTAGGAATTAAATTAAATTAAAAATCAAAAGTTCAAAATTTGTTCGAATTCGGGTCCGGGGTTGGGAATTTGTTAGAATGGAGCTCATATTCGGATCTGCGACCCAAAAAACCCCTAGAATTAATTTTTTTACAAAATTAAAATTCTTTTTTTTTGTTGACACATAACCCACAAGTACCAATTAATTTTTGAAATTTAAAACTTCCGGTCACGCAAAAAAAAAAATAGTCAACTGCATTTATCCCTGAAATGGTTGCAAATGCTTGCCCATTATCGCGCGCGATCGTCCACGAGGCTGATGAAGTGTGCGAATGGATGGACGTATTTAAATGGCAAAAGCAAATAGCATTCATTTCAAATATTATTATTATTAAGGCTGTCAAAAATATTGCTATTTTTTTCTGGATAAAACTTAGTCCAATTGGTAAGAAAAACAACATTTTTTATCATTTGCTTATAAAAATGGGGACTTTTATTTGCATATTTCCGCTTTTTTATGCATGTGTTGGGTTTTTGTGCATATTTCGCCATTTGTTAAATATTCAAATTTTTTTCATGTATATATTTAGAATCTTTTCGTAAATATTTTTAAGATTACTATACAAAAATACAAAAAAGCGAAGGCAGACAACAGGATGAGTTTAACGTGCCGAAAATCTTGAGGAATTTTGATTGCAATTGCATAAATATCAGATAAATTATGAGTAATAACATTTTTTTTATAAATTTACGTATGTACCTAATATTCATATTTAACGATTTTATTTGCATATTTATGTGCATAATTTGGCCATTTTTCTTGCATATTTTTGACAGCCTTAGTTATTATTAATTAAATGCTCTCATCAAATTTAAGCTTCAAAAAAAAAAGAAAGAAATTAGCATACAATGAAACTGCTTTTCCCACTTATTCTTCTGACTGTGGTGGCATTTTCATTAATTTTTGCTGTTTTAGGTAAGCAAAAAAAAAAAAAAAATTCAATTTTACGTATGCAAATTAACATTTTAAAGAAATCTGCCAAGAAAAAATGCAGCCATGGGCATGTGAAAAAGAGACGAATAAGAAATGTCAATGGAACAATCGCAAGGATATTTGTGAGCCCCTGATGCGTCGAAGCGGCGGCGGTTGTTTCAGCCTCGACGGTTGCTTTGGCCCAAAATGAGAGACCATCATCAAATTTTTACAAAAAAAAACCTCATACGCATTTATTTATGACGACAAAAATTTTAAATTCGCGAAAAAAATAATTAACAGTAAAATTCCTTTCAAATAAAGCGAACTTGAAATTAAAATATTTAAATTTAAAGAAGGAAGAGATTCGGCTATATTAATATGTTCACTTTTTAAAATGCCGGGGGGATAGTGCTGTTCGAGAGTCTCGGCTCGCGATAATTTTCAGTTTAATGTTTCGGTCCCGACTATCAGGATGAATTTTCGATGTCTCGACGGAACCCTATGAGAGCAGGACGTATAAATTTTATTTTTTTACTTATGAATCGCTACAAATTGTTAGATTTAAAATAATTTTTTTATAGAAAATGTCGATAAAGTACAAATTGGAAATAATGATTAAGTTCAATCAACATTAAGAGATAAAATCATTTAAGCAAAAAGTTTGGTAAAATTGTTGACTTTCAATCACTCTGCTCCCTCACACATCAGCGTCGTCCCCAACCCCATCCGCCTCTTCTGCCATATCCTCCATATCCGCCATATCCATATCCGCCACCCCATCCGCCTCCACAACATCCGCCTCCCCAGCCACCGCCCCAACCACCGCCGTAGCCGTAGCCCCAACGCTTATTGCGGACAAGTTCGCTGAAATAGGTTGTTTGCTTTTGGAATTTTTAACCATGACTGAAATGGTCCCGGTTTTTGTACCGGTCCCGCTAACCCTATTTTATACCAACTTTTTAAGCTGTTTTTTACCCTAACATTAAATGTCCAAGCTAGAATATATTTTAGAAAAGCTAAAAAACGCCTTTAAGAAACACGAATTGAATTTATGCATTTAATTGGAAAATTTGAGGGGTTTCTTTTGGGCGACATTTTGTGTCTGGGGGTTTTTTTTTGTCAGGTTCTATTTTCTTTTGCACTTCCTTACTTTTCTTGTTCCACCATTGGCGCAGCAGCTACACAACACAACAGCACAGCGGCAGCGATAGCAACTGCTACGAGAAGAAGCAGAAATCGCATCCTTTTTTGGGTGTAACGCGAAATATAATTTATTGTACTTTAAATGGTCACGCGGGGACAATGATCAGTAAATTGAAGAGGAATTTTTATTTTTATTTTGGTTAATTCGAAAATGTATTATTGGTGGCTAAAATGTGATTTGGCCCTCTTTTTATAGGCCGCTGATTTGTGTTTGTGGCTCGCAACGAATCGCGCGCGAATTCGTTAAACTCTCCTCTGCTGTCTGTCCAGTCAAAACATCAAAAATCCCCCCACACATTAATTTTGTTCGCCAAATACTTTGACTTATCCTTTCTTGTCTTGAATTTTGTGTCTCGTCCCGGGCCAGGGGGTCACATTTTGGGGGTGATTAGTTTGGTTGGTGGAAAGGACCACCCTCCGAGTGACTCTGATGAATGAGAATGAGTGGGCGCGTCATCTAAATTGCTTTTGGATTGCCTTTCCCACCCACCAACAGCAGCAACCCCCGGGGGGAGCAAAGACAATCACATCATTACCAAATCAAACATTTGTAAAATACATATACATTCATTTTGTGCCCACCACAAATATTTCTTCCATATGACTCCCCCGTGGTAACAACCAAAAAATGCGACGGCGGTATATCAACAAAGAAAAAAAAAAGTGGTCGGACGGTCACGCGCCGTTTTCTCTCACAAAAAACGACAGGCAAAATTAAATGTGTGGTGGTTGGAGGAGAGGTTGGTTGTGTGATTTGGGAGATGAGTCGCGCAGGTCGGACAGATTTTGGTCCAAATTCAATCAAATAAAATTCCAAAATAATTTTTTTTGTGCGTTTATTTTTGATGATTGGGCGCAGCCAGCAGCAGGCCGTGCCAACAATTATCGGCCCCCAAAAATATGTGTGCATTGGCAGCAGATCCAATTTTATGTATGTTCACTTTCGTATTGACATATATGGCCGTCATTGTTGTGTTGGCCAATAACATAAAAGGCAATTTTAAAGTTAACATTTTGAAAACAAAAAATATGAATGTTTATCTTTGGTGGATTATTTGATAAGCCTTTTTTTGACTTTGTTTATTTTTAAAATGCATTTTAAGCTTTTTTAAAATTGTATATACATTTATATCTATGAACTCATATTTATTTAACGCACACAGTTATCAACTCGAAAGATTTATTTAACATTTAGGTGGTTGGATTTGCGCGAAAAAATGTTTTTTATTTCTTGGGGATTTCTTCCCCTACTCCCGAAATATGGACCGAAATCTTTAGCTATGCATAAATTTATTTTTATTTATTCATTTGGTTCAAGAAAATAATGCATGTTGATACAACATAATGTGTCTTCTCATTAATGTTCGGGGCCTTCTTTCTCTGCTTTCGTTTTAATCCCAATCCCAATTATCCCCTGCTGATGATGAAGCGAAAAAATCCTCAGCTAAACTTAAAATTGATTGATTGAAAAAGTGTTGAATTTATTGTTTAAATGGAATTACAGCTGTGTCCCGGGCATTGCCAAATTGGAACGCATTGGCCCATTTGGTTGCGCACGTGGCCATTTTTACAAAAGCAACGGGAACTCGGTTTGCACACCATCGGGCAGCGGGGATACACTTTTCGGCAACTGCCATCGCAAAAAGCACAAAATTGGCGACGCTCATTTGGAGGACATTGAACTGAATGGTAGCAGATATGTACTAGAAATTAAATGAATTGAAGTTGAACCGATAGGAGGACGGACTGTAGATGAACCACCGGAAACAGTTGGACGGGCCGAAGATGTTGGGTCGGAATTTCCAGGATCATCGTCGTTGTCTTCTTCTGGCGGTTGATTGCCAATGCGTGCAGCAGAAAATGTAGAAGAACCAGATGGAGATGCTGCAGTTGAACCGGTAGAAGGACTGGTTGAAGATGAAGTTGAACTGGAAGAACTTAAATCGTTAAGACGAGTTGGAGTTGAACCGGTAGAAGGAATGGTCGAAGATGAACCACTAGTGGAACTGACGGGACTGAAACCGGCAGGACGAGTTGGAGATGAACTGGTAATAAGAAGGGCTGTTGATGTTGATGGATCGTCGGAAGTTCCAGGATCGTCTTGTCCCAATCTTTCGATTGATGTAGGTGGAAGTACATACGAAGTTGGTCCAGTTTGTCCTGGCGATAATCCGCCAGTACGTTCACCGTCAGGAGATAATGCTGTTTGAGTTGGGAGCAAACGTTGTTTGTTTCATCACTTTCTTACTTCCTATTTTAGAGCCTCTGGGGCTCTTATTTTTCAACCCTCCACTTTTGACCACGCAAACATTAAAATTTTATTAAATTTCACCGCTCTCTCTTTTCCAACTTTCATCGGATTCCAAAGTTGACGAACTCCAGAATGGGTCATGGCGCAATCCTCGGTGTGCCAATGCCAAAGCGAGCGTCACAAGCAACAGAAGGAGCTGCAGCAGCAGACGATTAGATGACAACTATAATAATACATAACCGATTTTTTCTAACAGAACCCCCACCTCGAATTGAACCCCCGTATAAATAATATCATTTTTATTTGTATAATTAAACTTTGTATTAAATATAAAAATTAATTAATTGACTTACTTGCATCCCTTTTGAGAATTAAATTAGGTATTAGAAAGTAAAGTGCTTTGTTCGCAAAATAACCATTTGTTTTGAAAACTGTACATATTTAGTCGAAAACAACCATTTAAAAGATTTGCATAATATTTTTGTGTTATTTTTGATTTGGTTTTTGAAATGAAAATAATATTTATAAAAAATACATATGTTAATTTTAGATAATCTTTCGAAATTTAAGCAAATTATTATGCATTTATTATTTTAAGTAAGTTTACGAAAACCTCTTCCGTATCCTAACCTTCCTATCAAAAAGACGCGGAATTTATGTTTTTTTGCAGCCTTCTCAATTTCACAATAAATCGAAATTCTAAAAAAATCAGGATCATATCCCGCTGATCAGTTCACAATTAAATAGGCCCAAAACCCACCGTCATTTATATTTTAACATTTCAACACTTTCTTTTAAATAACAACAATTAGAAGAATTTTAATCAATCGCTTAAATGCCTCTTTTTTTTGTTCATTTTTCTTCACAATCATTCACATTGTTTGTGTTGTTTTGTTTTTCGTCAGCTTTCATCCAAATCAGTGCGGTCACTTTCTTCTGATTATGAATATTGGCCCATGTGTTTTTGATGATATTTTTTGTTGTTGGACACTTTTTCTTGCATTCGGGCTTCTCATAATTAGCCAAACATTCCACCACAGCTCTGTACGAGAGTGAATTGGGAAGATTTATTGGATGTTAATATGCGTCAATATTTTTAGTTAGGGCTTGGACTCCGAATTTCGATTTGAAGGCCTCTTCCCTGGTCTGCCTCTAGATCCGACATTTGGCCCAACTAACGCACGACACTCTTTTAAAGAGGAGATTCGCCCATCGGGTTCCCTGATCTCCGCCAAATTTGCCACCCTCAAATATACCAATACACAAGAAAAAAACAAAAGTTAAGGTGTGCAAATTATTTTTAAAAAAATCTGAAAACATGTACGAAACCCTGAAATAATAAGTCAAAATTTTCTGTTTAATCGACGATGAGTTTGCAGAAAAAACCTACTTGTCACAGTTGCACATGTCACGTTTGCAGCCCACATTGACGGATGTGCATTTGATTGGTGCGCGATTGGGAAGAGTGACAAAAGTTTTTTTGCGTCTAATTCTTTCATATTCTAAAAATGTATTAATATTTTTAAATCCTTTATTTTCAATAAAGCACATAATGTGTGGCCCCAAAAAAAACCTTTGTAATTCATTCCGTCACAAGTCCAATTGTACGGATAGAATATGAATTTTTGCAGCTGATCTTTGCATGACGCCGAATATTCATAGCATTTTTCATGAATTGCGCAACACCTAAAAATACTCCTATATTTTTAATATATCATAAACAAATTATATTTTATTAAACAATTTTCGACACATCGGACTTCTAGCCCATAGAGATTTATTTTGATATCGAGTTTGAAGAATTTAGTTGACTAACAAAAAAGTTATAGCCTAAAAATTTTGAACTTGGTTCAAAATGGGGTAATCCGATTCAGAATTGGGTGATTTTAAATATCGGAAGCAACATATTTCATTTTTGTAATTTAGATAGATACTCGTCAATGCCGTCAAGAGGTTTTCTAATTTTGTCGTTGATGGCACACCTAAATAATTAGCATAATTAGTTGTTAATTCATTAAAATTTCGCTGCTTTTTACCAGCACCCGTAGCCATTGTAGACACCAATGTCATAGCCTAAATGGCATTTTGCCATGTTATGCAAGCTGGACAAATTTATTGCGCTTATTTGATGGAAAATTGAGGCGGAAAATATTTTGATTAAAAAGAGATGCATCTATTGAAATATATTTGAATTAACAAATGTAAATTCACAAACAATTCGTATAATATAAACCATTAAAAAAACTTATGAAGCTGAAATATAATATATGTGCATTAAAAGTTATATGAATATGAATATACAATTAACAAGAATAGCAAAAAAATAATAATAATCAATTTTTGCATACATAATATTTTGTTTGTTTCGTAGAATAATAAATTGTAAGACGAATTCACCCTAATCATCACCACGAATTGGGGGGGGGGGGGACGACAATGTGCATCTTACCTATACATTTTTATTGTAATATGAAATTGGGATGCCAATAGAATGCAAAAAAATGAATACATTTTTTTAATGAAAAGCATATTATAATAATAATTTCAATTTTGTAAATTCAATTATAGTGCAGAAATTTCTTAAAAAATGCAATAAAATTGAAAAATGCACCCCTAATTTGTAAGGATCGACTTTACAATTTTTAAACACTACATTTTTTTAAACTTTTGTCATCCTTTGCTCTAATATTACATCAATTTTTTTAAAAGGAATTTGTTCAAAAAATAATAAGTTTTTCGAACAATACGGTGTTTGAAACTAAATCGAATGTGTTTTCCACGCCAAAATTTGGAAATGTGTCTCATTTGCAATTTCAACCAATAAATGAAATTTTGAAAAAATTGCGAATTAGGAAAAATTTATGCCATATTTTTGCAATTTTAAGTCCATTTTCGCGATTTTGGTTCAATATCTTATGGCGGTACATGTCGATTGGGCGCTCACGGTTCGGAGCCGGCACAGTTAGGCGCCAGACGACTCGGCGCTCACGATTCGGCGCCAGGTGATAATTTTTTGTGAACCTTTAGAAGCCATTTTTTATTGTAAAGATTTGGGACAATTGCTAGGCTTTCTAGGCTAGACTTAAGTGTAATTTTTTGTTTAAATCTAAAAACCAGTTTCTAGCGGTATTTTGAGGTATACGAATATGACCTCCTTTTGACCAATTCTGAGCCGGACCTGAATTCGAACACAGAGTCGAAATTTTTTATAAAATTTAATTTTCTGCTAAAATTGCTTATAATTAAAAATGAACGAGAGAATACCCTGGCATTATCACTTTTTGCCTGAGTAGGCAAATCGTCGCTTTTTGGCTAGTTAGGCAATCGTTGGCGCGCCGTGTGTAAACGCTTTTTTCAAATAAGACAAATAAACAGAACGCCAATGATTGGAATTCTTTTGTATTTTTCTCTCGCCATTCTCTATTTATTGTCACACATCTCGTTATTTGGGCTGCTGATGTGTATCATTAAAAAATAGCCTGTCCTAATTTATTACAAAAAATTCTTTGGAATAAAAATGGCCCAATTTGCGCATTTATTACGCTCATTCGACGTTGACGCCCAGAAACAACAATTGCCATTCATTGTCCGCTCATCATCCTCGTCGAGACTGTCTATGGGCAACGAACTCTTGTCGCGAATTGCGCAGGTTTGGAGCGCCACCCTTTTGATTAAGAATTAGGCGTATAAGGCACCTACTTTTGGGATAATACCATGGCTTGCTGTACCTTTTTTTTATAATAACATTAAAGTTATTTTTTTATGAAAATGATGTCTCCGCGGCTTTTCGGGGTCGGGAATACGAATCTGACATCTCTTCACTCAAATTCGGACCCCGCACGCAAACTCGAACAATGAGTCAAAATTTTCGGGCAGAGCCATGCTACCGGTTCACATCGTTTTTTCTACTTTTTTTAGTTTTTCTTCCGTCGGCGTGGCCTTTACGCCTTGGTCCTGCTTTTGGTCGCCCTCTGTCTGTTGTACGTTCAATTTTTTGCTTTTCCATCCAAACTTCAACAGCTGGACGAGGCCATTGGCCAAAAAAATAGAGAGGTTACAACAGTTTTTCAACTCATATTCTTGGATCTTTCCAGTTTAAAAAACATTTTTTGTGGCTTCTTTAAACCGAATCTAACCCGCCCCCTTTTTTCGACTACGTTTTGGCACTTATTTGTTATGTAGATTTTATGGTCAAAAAGGTTTATAAATCGAATACTTAAAGCTAATCTTTTAAAGATTGATTAAAATTCTCACAAAATTTCTCCCGACGATCCATAAAACACCGCCGGATCAATTCTTCTTTAATGCAGACCAAATTAAAAAAAAATTCATTACCTTGGCACCATTCTTATCGACGATTTTTTAATTAACTGTTGTATTTAGCGCCTAATTTTTAAGCGATTTCATCCACCGAAAGGCGGAGACAACAGCAGAGATGTTGCTGATGGGGCACCACGTGTTCAGAACAACCCGCGCCAGCAGGTGCTACCACCCAAATTGGCAGCAAATTTTCCAGGTGTTTTTTTTAGTTTTTTGTTCTTTTCGGGAATTTGGCAATGTTTCTTGGGACCTTGCTACATCAGAAAATCTGACTTTTTGAAATCTTAAAACAACAAAGGGTTTAATTTCTGTCCCAATTTCTAATCATTTTATATCTTTTGTTTGGGTTTCGAACTCGGTCGAAAAGGAGGTGTGAATTGATACAAATTACTGTTTTCAGATTTTTTTAAAAATTTGTTTACCATTCTTTGTCAACATTTTCAGGGCCAACAAATGCACGTCAGAGCGCCGTCCGTGACGCGTTTCGTTATGCGTGGAACGCGTACAAAAAGTACGCCTGGGGTCATGACCAACTGATGCCAATCTCGCACAACTTCCAGGAGTGGATGGAATGCGGTGACGAAAAATTTTTTTTTCATTCTAGCCCAAAAATTCGAACTTAGACAAAAAAAATTTTTTTTCGATATTGCCGGGTCTTTTTGAATTTTATCTTATTTACAATCTTGTCGAATTCGAGTTTGAATTTTAATTAGGTACTTGAAATCTGAGAAAATTTGCTAAAATTATTGCGTCCAGTCACTCGTGTCAAAATTTTACTGTGTTTTTGCCTAGGCCTCACTATCGTCGATTCGTTGGACACTCTGCTGATCATGGATTTGCGAGAAGAATTTGCACAGGCCAAGCAATGGGTTGAGGACGATTTGCGCTTTGACCGCAACCGTTTTGTCAGCTTGTTTGAAACCTCCATAAGGGTGCTAACAATTTTTTTAATATTGAATCATAAATTATTTAAGTTTATCCGAGTTTTTATAGTATTTTGGGTTTCTTTAGGTCCTTGGAGGCCTTCTCAGTGCCTATCATTTGTCTGGCGAACAAATTTTTCTCACTCGTGCTGAGGATATTGGTCAACGCCTGTTTCCCGCCATAAGCCAGTCGCCTACTGCGGTGCCATACAGGCAAATTTAAAATAATTTAAAAATAGGATGGGGATTTATCGAAGGACCATAGGGCATAGGCCTATATATTTTTTTTTTTGAGAGTCATTTTCTACATTTATCATGGTTAAATCATACTTCAATTTTGGCCAGTGATGTGAATTTGCACAGCGGCAACTATCGTCAACCGACATGGAGCGTTGACTCAACATTGGCCGAAGTTGCATCCATACAGTTGGAGTTCCGCGAGTTGGCACGGCTGACCAGCAATGCCACCTATGAGGTGTGCAAATGGAAACGGGGAACTATAGAAAATTTTTCTGCGGATAAGCTAAAATTTTAAGCGAATTAAATTTTGTTTTTTGGAAAATGTCCTTTTTCTTTATTTTTTTGAACTAGTCGAGGAGGCTTTGTGATTTTTAAAAGCAAAATAATTTGTTAGCGCCTATCATTTCGCATTTCGGAGCACATTCACCAGAGTGAGTGTGTGCAAAGCGGTGGCGGACTGTGCGGCATGTTTTTGTCACCCCAAAATGGACAGTTCAAAGGTGAGTTGTACGGTCATTTTGTCCAGACGGCATTTTTATCGGCATTTTATTTTCCAAAATTTTGGTACATTCAAAAAAGTTAATACTGGACCTTTATTATGCCGTCATATTAAGGCAACGTTAGCCCTGGTAAGCCATAACCTAAGCACCGGTTAGGCTTTCATGCCTTAACCAGGTGGAGCCTAAACAGGGCTTAGGTAAGCAAGAAACTAAGCTTATCCAATTACATTTTTGGGTACACCTATATTTTTAAATTAACTAAGATTTTTTGTTACAGAAACCAGCACAATAACATTTGGCGCCCGTGCCGATTCCTACTATGAATATTTGCTCAAACAGTGGTTGCAGACGGGCAAAACCATTGATTGGTATGTTTATCCTCTTTTTTTTTGAAAATGAAGCCAAATTGAGGGATTTTTTGCGGAAAAAATACGAACAAAAAAATAGCACGGACTTATGACAGGTTGGTCAATGATTACAAAACCGCAATGGAATCGATGCGTCAGCGTCTTTGGCGATTTTCAACACCAAATGCGTTACATTTTGTCGGTGAACTGACCGCTGCCCGTAAATTCTCCCCAAAAATGGTTGTTTGAAAGGGTGCTTTGGATTTTTTCTTATGTATTTAAATTTCAAGGACCATTTGGTATGTTTTTTGGCCGGAACTTTGGCACTTGGCAGCACTCATCCTGGTATGCCTGCATCGCACATGGAAATGGCCCGAAACTTGTCCGCCACATGTCACGCAATGTACCAAACCCCGACAGGACTTGGACCCGAAATTGCATGGTAACACATGTATAATCATTTTTCTGTTACTTAAAAAAATCCATCGCCGGTGGAAATACAATCCATTTTAGTTTGACAGCCAGCAGATCTAACTTCAAATTTTGGGATTCCCACAAGACCATAATAGCTCCCAGACCAGGCCCGTAACCAGGGGGGGGGGGAATGAGGGGAATTCCCCCCCCCCCCCCGAAATCGAAAAAAATGGGAAAAATTTGCATTTTCCCCAGCAAAAGGACTAAAATTTTTTCCCGATTCCCCCCCCCCCCCCCGAAACCAAAAATTTGAAAAAATTTGTCGATTCCCCCCCCCCGAAAATTTTTTCTGGTTACGGGCTTGTCCCAGACCCAAATCCTGGATACCTCCCTGACAGCCAACTCTCGAAATGAATTGTTTTTTGAACATTTAGGTTCAATGTCGACGGTGTCGAGCCCAAACATTTGATGAGCGATGAGAATGTTGAGGGGCGTAAGGCTGCTCCTATACCGGATTTGTATATAAAGGTAGACATTTATAGGCAAATTTGCATTTTTATTTATATTGCGCATTTTACTTCTAAATATTATAAAAAATCAAAAATTGATAAAGACTTGCTTTTGAGCGTTAATAAATTTAACGTAAAATTTGCATTTCTGTTCCAATAGGTTATGAGCAGCCCCCCCTCTCCCTAATGGAAAAAATTTCACATCCTCCCCCCTTTTCTTCCCTAAATCAATCGCCTCCGAATTTTTTTCTGTTAACGGGCTTGGTTATGAGATTTATATTCGTCCATTGTTTATTTAAAATTTTTGTGCATTCAAATTTACAGCCGCTTGACGCGCACTCTCTTCTTCGCCCTGAGGCATTTGAAGGTACGATTGATATTTAAAGAAATTTTTTTTTGTGTTTTTTAGCATGGTTTTACATGTTCCGGCTGACTGGCGACAAGCAGTACCAGGACTGGGGCTGGGACGCATTTCAGGTGCGAAAGATAAACAAAACTTCGACGCCAGTCTTTGAATTTGGGTTGCGTTCCGAATTTTTGGGCCTGGCACACCGACAAATCCCATACATCCGACAAAAAATGGAAGTAAATGATGATGCTTATTGGATTGAATTTACCACACCCCTTTCACCAATCTTTTTGAATTTTCTGTCGGCTTATCTTTGTTCTGGTACAAATTTTTTTCTTTTTTTTGTTAGAATTGTTTCATTTTTATATTTTTCCTTGCAAATCAGCAAGTCGCTGTCATTTTTAGGCCATAGAGCGGTACGCCAAGCGCCCAAACGGGGACGGGTACGCGTCTGTTCAAAATGTCAAACGGATTCCTGTACAGCATCGGGATCTGATGGAATCTTTTTTTCTGGCAGAGGTAGCTTTATTTGGAAAACAACTATTGTTTTATAACGCTATCTACTCAGTCGACGGAAAATTTATTTGATTTTCTTAAGGAAACTGAGGGTCTAAATCGAGGGAATTATAGAGAAAATGGTGCCGGTATGTGCTGCCAGGGTATTTTTTTTAGCGAATCAGCAGTTTAAGAAAATCGTTATTTACCGGATGGCAAAAATTATAAAGTGCCAATATTCCATCTTTATAAACTTTCGCTCAAAAATAAAAGTGCCCATTTAGTCACTGAAATATTTATACTTGCTCCTCTCCGATGACCAACAAATGCTGTCGCTTGATCATTGGGTGTTCAACACAGAGGCGCATCCGTTGCCAATTCGAACGCATTAAAATTTTTTGTGATTCATAAATTACTAAATTTTAAAACTCTAATTTTGGTGATATTTCCTTCTGTTATGCCAACCAGCAACAGCACACACCTTACGGGGAATATTCGGATTTCGCTATAAAAAAAAAGATTTGTCAAAAATGTTATTTTGGACTCATCGATGATCAATATATTTGTTTGTTAAATTCATCAGAGATGGCATTTTTTGATCTCAAAATTTGTTCCTAACTTCTTATGTTGTATTACACACAACTACAATATGATAACGCCCTAAATTAGGGCAAAAAAAATATGCAAAATAAAATGAATTAAATCACTATTTTTGTTGGCTATCATTTTTGTGCTTTACGAGGCTATAACCAGTGACCCGTTCTTTCTTTTTCCTTATATAATTTATGAGATTTGTCGTTTTAATTAAAAAAAAATTGCTACTTATGGTAACCAGGCTTTATTATTTATTATCATCATAAATTCTATAAGTGCGATATGCGAGAAGGCGATACGAGTCACATACCCTGATCCGTGCAATTTTTAAATGTTTTTTTATTGTAGTTATAAATTATTTTTGATAATAATTTCTTAAAAAATATTTAAAAGAAATAATCTGAATAAGTGGAGTTACTGTAGCGAAAATAGAAAATGAATCAATAAGCGATGGGCATTACCAAATTACTTAGAAGCGAAAATTCAATTAAAAAATGAAATAATTTTTGGTTCAGCGATAAATTTTCTTTTATTTTTTCAAAATTAACCTATCGCAAATTTTCCAATAATACATAGGAAAATAGAGAATGTCAAATCATTTTGATCAAAGCAACAACGTGAACAATAATTGAGAATTTGTACGACTACCCGCGTTTCCAAATATTCACTTTTGCTTCCCACAGCGCCAAATGCCAATCCGCGGCGATAATCGCATCCAATGCTAAAAATAAATGGTTTTTTCCATTAAAAATGTGTCGGAAACAACGTCGGGTACTTTTCCGTTTTGGGGCCAAAATTTTGAATTTTAAAAAATCAACAGAAAAGAGTCGTTTCTAGGGCAATTTAGGGCGCTGATTACGAATATGACCTTCATTTTTCCCAATTTCGAATCCCGGACCCGAATTTGAACATTTGCATTATACCCATAATCAAAAGATTTTACTATCAAATTTGGGATCAATCGACAGCTCTCGACGAGACAAACCGATCTAGACCAGTTTAAACTCGGTCCGAAGCCATCTGAGCATGGGCCAACTGAGTCACAGTGAAAAGAGGAAATTTTAGTACCAATGATCAAAACAGCAGTAATGGATGCTTAATGACGGATTTTACACGCAAAAAGGAGCATGCGAAGACGGAGCAAGTAGTGGGGCGCCC
>JAKKIK010000444.1:0-31029 GCA_024500135.1 Heterodera carotae
TTCCTCCATTTTCCCTCTCAACTTTTGCACTCAAATCCCCATTCTTACCAGTGCATGTTTAGTCCCGGTCCCGCCCGGTTTTGGACGACCGGGACTTGACTTTTTTTGAAAACCGGGACCGGGACCTGAAAAAACCGGGATTTCCCGCCCCGGTCCCGGTCCCGGTCCCGTGCTACCCTACTTTCAACAAACAATGTTCTGGCACTCTTATGTTTTCCATTTGATAATACTACCCAAGCTGTTCCATCCACTCACTCAAATCTGATCACAAATCGGCCATAATCCATTTCCACCAGACTACGGCGATTCTCGAATTCGAACCAAAGTCGAGATTTAGTTTTTTGAAATTAATTTGGTCATTGAATTTTTAAAGTACACAAAACACGATAAAATTCACGAAAACACCAACGATGGACGACCCCATTTGTTTAAACTTTTGTTCAAATTTCGAGTTCTTTGGCTAATCGAAAATAGATTTTTCTTGCAGACGTCTCACCAATCTGTCTTTTTATGGCACTTTCACTTTTTTGGCACTGCTCCGGTGCCAGCACTTTGTGGGACTACCACGTTTGGAGTTTCTTAGCAATGTTATTCAGCTGATCATGACACTGCGGGTCGGTTGGGTGTGATCAAGCTATCAATCAATAATAGATCTAGTTTTCAATTTTTTTTTTATTCAATAGTTCTAAAATTTTTATAATATTTTTCATATTGAAACCCAGGCGATTGGCTTGGCCTACGAAATTGCGGACATTCGACGTCGAAAAATGGATGCTGGAGGTGGAGGGAGCAGCGCTGGCGGCGGTGGCGAAAGTGCAAATAACACAACTACTATTGATCGGCATGAACAGGAGCCGAATGTATTCGAAGCATTCACTTACCTGTACAACTTCGTAGGGCTGTTCACGGGTAAGAGACAGATGGACGAGACAAAAAGCACACTCTATTTTCTCTAATAGAGGCCCATGGGGACTTCTATTTTCATTGCCTTCTCGAGGGGGCGTCTATTTGAGGGATGGGTTCCCAGTGGATCGAGAGATATCGTCTATCAGGCCCGTATCCAGGGGTGGGGGGAATTCCGCCCCCCCCCTTCCCGAAATGGGAAAAATTTGCTTTTTCTCCAGCAAAAGAAAAATTTCCCAATCCCCTTCCCCTCCCCCCAAAACCAAAAATTGAAAAAAATTGCCGATTCCCTCCACCCCCAAAAAATTTTTTTCTGGATACGGGCTGTCGTCTATTACACTATAAGGGTCTTCAAATGGGAGCAGGTCCTCTATTAAACAATATACGGCACTGTTATCAAAAATTCAATCCAGACAACAAAACACTCCCTCTCCTCTCCTGCACCGATTCTCAAAAATCCATTTCGAGTTTCGGTCTCTGTCTGCGCCATTTTTAAATTTTGAAAACATTATTTTGTTCTAATATTTTTTTAAATGCAACCCAATTATTGATACTGTTAATACAATATAGCCTATTTGCTTTATCTTAATTTTAATAAATGCTTTTATTATTTATTTTGCATTTTTTTAAATTTGGGTGGGGGGGATTTCCATAAATTCATGTGACATTATGGAACGTTGATCTTTGTAAATAGTTTGACAATTTTTTTTCCCTATGCAAGGCCCTTATTACACCTACAAAACATATTCGGATGCGATTGTTCGTCGGCACACGCCAATTCCATGGATCAAACTGGCACCGTTAATTTGGCAAAGAATATCAACAATTTGCTGGACCGTGCCAACACTCGCCCTGATGGCATGGCTGGACCCGTTGAATGTACGTACCATATCAAATAAAATCCTCCCTATAATTGAAGCCCTCCTCGGTGGGGTGAGGCAGCTGGGGGTTTTTTTTTGCCAATTCCATGGATAAAACTGGCACCGTTAATTTGGCAAAGAATATCCACAATTTGCTGGACCGTGCCAACACTGGCTGGACCCGTTGAATGTACGTACCATACTCCCTATAATTGAAGCCCACCTCGGTGGGGTGAGGGAGCTGGGTTTTTTTTGAGAAAATAAGGTAAGACCAGTGACGAAAAATTCAATTCGAAAAAATTTCGTCGTCAGTGTACCACCAATCGGAGTTTTTAGGGTAGGAATCGCATAAAAAAGATTACCTAATATTTAAAATTTTAAATTTCCTAAATCTCTTAATAAATTAGGCAATTCGTGGACCTCAAATTGATGATTACAACTGGCTTTCGCTTTTCATTTGGTCTGCTTTGGCATTTGTTTACATGCGGATGCGCGTTTATTCGGCATGGATGGTTTGTGCGTGCATATTTCGTGCCAATAAATTTTGTACCCCCTAGGAAAAAAATGCTTCCGTTTTTCCCAGTTTTATGCCAACAATTTTTATATTTTCTAATAAGATATTCTTTTAAAAAGGTTGCATTTTTTAGCTTATAGGGATGTGCCCGGATTCCTCAGGCAAATTGGGGTCGCCATAGAAAAAATAGCAATGGTTTTTCCGCTGATAACGGTAGCACATGTCAGATCGCCTCGGGCAAATTGGATGCTTTTAGGCATGGTCAAGATACTCCTATTTGCCCGAGGCGTCTACAATTGGCCTGCGGCATTACGGATTTCTGAAATCCGGAACAGTCCTTGTCTCCTTTTTATGCACAATAGGAAAGTATCGAAATTTTAAGGTTGCAGAGTCAATTTGTTTGTTGGATGGCATCGGCATTTATCCCACTGATGGACACAACGATGTTGGCAGTGGTCCAAAAAATGAACGTGCCATTCGGTGAGGCGGGATTATTTTTGGGTTTAAATCCCGAACCCTTTGGCGGACGAAACGAATGTCACGCGGGAAGGGCATGCCAGGGGGTCGGCCGGCGGGATGAGGTTAAATTCCTGGCAAAAAACTTTAAATCAAGGGCGTATCAAGCGGGCTCCCGTAATGCAATTTTTGGTTGGGACATTTCAGCACTGCGAAAAACCCTTGTTTTTCTTTTTTTGAGATTTCTTGATTACAACGACCCTGCGGTGACATTGGATGCGGAGACCATTCGAAATTTGGACATACCAAGCATTGAACACTCGGACGGTTTTCGTTCCGGAATGCGCGCTTGGAACAGGTAGGGTCTCAGATGTCCATTTCGGCACCATCATTTCGGTGTTTTACTTGACTCACAAAAACCGTACAAGCATTTTTCACTCGTTCACAGGACTGTCCAGTTTTGGTTGGCCAACTTTGTCTACCGTCGAACCAATCGAGCATACAGGTGGGGGTAGTCGGGGGGTGGTAATGCCACAAAAATGCGCAATTTCTGATTTTTTTTAAATACTGATCGGAGAGGTACCTCTACGAAAATTTTTCTGGTTGCAAACGGGTTTGGGTAGGCACCTTTTTTTGAATTAATGAAAATTTTTATGCCATTTTTGCAGATTGCCCTATACAATGTTTGTGAGCGCATTTTGGCATGGCATTCATCCAGGCTACTTCCTATCCTTTCTCACCATCCCGCTGTGTACCGATGCTGAAGACCGGCTGTTCAAGGCGTTTCCCGAACGGCCAGCATGGCTGCGACATTTGTACGTTCTACTGTGTTGTACTCTGTCTAAATACCAGGGATGGCACAGGGGGCTTACGATTTCTGTAACATTTTTAAATTTGAGGCCTAGG
The DNA here is from genome assembly GCA_024500135.1 of Heterodera carotae. Taxonomy (NCBI): domain Eukaryota; kingdom Metazoa; phylum Nematoda; class Chromadorea; order Rhabditida; family Heteroderidae; genus Heterodera; species Heterodera carotae. Next base: position 3,640 of record JAKKIK010000444.1, read on the forward strand.
ACTTCCGAATTTACGGTTTTTAGCGAGGCATTGCTTCCATTCCTGCTACTTTTCTCGGGTTTGGAAATTAGGGTGTCTCGCGATCGGTACAGAACCGGTAATTACCGATACTTACCGGCACCGTTCCCGTCGTTGAACCCTAATGGAATTGAATGATCCAAGCCAAATTGAGGACCCTGATTTTAGAAATGTGGACAAAGTGGTTTTTTAATAAAATTTTAAAATTTTGAATTTTTTATACGGGACGAGAGACGGCATTTATTGCAGAATTTTTTCCTTTAACAGCAAGCTAAAAATTTCAGATGGTCCTTTATGAGGATGCGCGGCTTCGAAATGATGGCCTGCGGGTTTCTGTTGTTGGACGGATGGGACACAATTCGGCTATGGTCTAAAATGTAAACCAAAGGCATTGAAATTGGAAATTTAAAATTTATTAATATTTTAAGGTATTTTTGGCTTCATCTGACGATGGTGGGCACAATTTTAGCACTGAAAATGCACAAAATGTTGAAACAAAAGTCCGAATAGAGAATTAAATTGCATAATTTATTTATATACTATAGGTAGGTATGTTGTATATTTCTTCAACCCGTTCTCAAAAGGGATTATTTAAATTTTCTGATAAATTATTGCAAAAGTCAAGAGTTTTATGAATTAGGTTTAAACATATGGGTATTTTAATTAAATCAGTACAGTTTTAAGTCCCGGATGCGGATTTTCCACCTCTCAGATCAGAATTGATTAGTAGTGCTACCCTGTACTCGAAGTTAATTGTTTCAATTTTTTTAATGGCTTAAAAATTGAACTTGGACACAAAAATTGATTGAGAAATGATTATTTATGAAATTGAGTTTGCATCTTTTGTCACACACAATTGATTGAAGAATTGATCATTTTTCTTATCAAAATTGAGATGTTTGTTTCCTTTGTGATGCTTCTTCTTCTCCATCATCGTCCATTCTGATTTCTTCTCTTCCTCACTTCTTTTTGGACAGTGCCGCCAAAATCAATTCCTGCGCCATCGCAGTGCCACCGTCCATGCCGTCGCCATCCTTTTCAGTACGGTTGTCGGTGCCATCCTGCGCAGTGCCCTGCAGCAGTTCGATTTTGTCCTTGTTGCACAATCCCTGGCGGCAAATTTCGCATTTGTTCACAGTGCCACCTTCCGCGCCACAAATTGGGTCCAAATCGGCATGCGTGCATTTGCCAGCCTCAGGGGCACACGAATTGACGACAAAAATCTGCACACCCTTTGCTGTAAAAAAGTGCAAATTGATTATAAATATAAAAAGGTGTTTGAAAAAAAATCATTCCACCCTCTATAAGAGATCCCCTCTACCCCCCCCCCCCCTCCAATAAAGCCCCCATATAAATGCGGATAAAACAAATTTACCGACCATCAAGGCAAGTGAAAGTCTGGCACCCGTCAAAAAATCCTCGGCAATCACGTTGGACAGCCTCATGGCCCGTTTGGTTGTCCAGCGTGCCCCATTTGTTCATAAGGGCCTCCAATTGCGGGGGCAGCGCATTGTTATGGTGGCGGACCGCATAGTAACAGTTGTCGTCTTACAAAGAAATAAAATATAATTATAAGAAAAAATAATTAAAATTTTAAAGCGACCTTTTGAGTCCCACCAACCAGAATAGAAGCCTCTACCCAAACAGGGATGGACAAGCGCAATGAGCAAGAACAGTGCAATGATTTTTGATGATGAGATGGAGAGCATTGCGATTGACCAATGCAAAGATTTATTGTTTGAAAAGGATGTATGTGTTCTGTAACATTTAGTATTGGAAATAGGTATTTTCTACATTAGAGCCCCTTGGGAGCTTTAATGTAGAGGAGGGGGGCTCTACTAGGGAAGACGCTTAAAACACCTTTATTGGAGGGGCGGGGCTCTTTTAGAGGGGGGACGAGGTGGCCTATAGAGATGGGCAGGGCGCGGCTTTATTTTGGAATTGAATGCTCACTCATAAAATAAAAAAGCACATAATGGAATGAATGATGTTAAATGAATGTTTTTGTGCTTGCTTAAATAATAAAATTTTCTTCGATGGGCTGCGAATGAAAGCGCCGGCAGGGACAAAAAAGTGAATCAGCGCCAACGGAATGGACAAAAAATGTTTCCAATTCATCAAAAGAAAGCAAAAACGATGAAGCCTCAATGCCAATGATTCACACCAAACGATTTGTTAAATGCGAATTTTCTAAAAAATTCCTATCGATTATTACATTGCATTTTTGTTTTAATGAACAATTGGATTTGTTGGGTGCCCGTGCCGTGCCGGTGTGCCCATCCATCCGCCTTTCGCTGGCTACTATCTGCCGGATCTCACTCATCCGTGCCCATTCCGCTCTTAGCCAATCTTCCGTCAGTATCCACGGGGGAGGGGGGGGGGGATAAAGCCTTTCAAAACAATATCTTCATCGGGCCGAAGGCCCAACATCAGCGCGAGCAACCCGGAGCGAGCGAGCGAGCGGCGCCCCACCTACTGGCCGCCGTAGTCGAGTGTGCGCTGGTTTTTAGCGCAGTTATTTGATTGATAATCAATTTTTTTTCATTGTTTTTTAATAGCCTAGGCCTAGCCTTGGGATTTTCAATAATTTTTGCTTGAAGTTATGATGTGCTGAAAACTTACAATAAAAAATATTTGTCATAAATCTGAGAAAATTGTTTCTCTCGTTTTTTCTTGGGGCCCAAACGACCCCGGGGCCCAAACGTGAAGGCCCAAACGTAGGGGCCCAAACGTTGGGGCCCAAACGACCCCGGGGCCCAAACGTGTGGGCCCAAACGTTGGGGCCCAAACGACCCCAACTCTTCTGGTTGAGATGGATGACAGATTTGTGACCAGATTTGAAGGGTGGGTAGAGCAGCTTGGGCAGTATTATCATTAAAAACAAAAGAACATTGTTTGTATGAAAGTAAACATTGAACGATGCTGATCAGAGCGCCAAATGTGCAACAACAATGATCAACGAACACAAAATCATCCAACCGCCAACGAGGCAAGCAATTAACACACTGATCAGACCGTCCAAATGGCGCCGACTACGCGGACGGCAAAAAACGAACAAAATTTAAAATGACTTCTCTGGGGAGAATTCAACGCGCACAGATCAGGCGCCATAGCCGTGCCATGCTGAGGATGGAAACAACATGCCATGGTTATGCCGCTTGCCGTCCCGGCGTGTCCAGCAGATCGACCAGTTCGCTGCCACGGGGCGACTATTTAACGGCCCCAATCAGCGTTGAAAAGGAGTGAAGCGATTAACGATGAGCGCCTCCGCTGCCGGCGGTGGAGCGACGCCTTCCGCTTCCGGCGCCGCCGCCCATTTCGTCCGTTGCGGCCAAAGTGTTCGTCGACCCCTCCGGCGACTGAAAGTCGTCGGCTCATCGTCCAAGTAGAATGTGCTGTGGCCAACTTCGCCCCGTTTCGGCTTGTCCAATTCGCCTAGAGCTACAAAACAGAATGTGCCGTCCCTCCCTCCCTCCCCGCTGGCGATAATGGATAGCTAAACTGAGCTACAAAACAGAATGTGCCGTCCCTCCCTCCCTCCCCGCTGGCGATAATGGATAGCTAAACTCGGCACATTTGACAATGCCCGAAACTCGGACCGACCGAAAATACTTCACTCTCGACTGAATCCTTCGAGTTTTCATCGGCATTTCGCAGCCTCTCCCCCTCAACTTCTCTTCGGATTTTCTCTTTTATTTTGCCATCTCTCCCCCCCCCCCCCCCACGGGATGAGTCATCCATCCCATCTCCAAGCCGTTATTATTTCTCATCGTATCGGTCCTCCCACCCTTCCACACACATCCCTCATTGAAAAGCAATGCTTTTTCTCAAACCCAAACCCGATCCGGCATTTTCTCGACTCAAATCCGGCATTTTCTCGAACCCAAACCCAAGCCGGCATTTCCCCCAACTCTTTGCCTTTACACTTTGCGTGAAGCGCTCGCTGCCCCGCCATTCGCGACCATTTCCTTAGCATTTTCTCTTTCCTATGCTCAAGCAGCTGCTTTATGTGGCCACTGGGCAAAATGTCAATCAATAAGCAGAGCAGCAGCACACAAACATTTGGGACAAATGGTCAGCCAGTCCCAAGCATTGGCCAGTCACAAATGACCAATGACCACAACCCTTTGGGCCATTTTCATCCAGCGCATTTAAATAAATTATTTCTAAAAGAATTTCAAAACCGTCGTCTTTACATACATACAAAATTTTATGAATTTTCAATTATAACAATTTTATATATTTTCATATTCCGAGATTATTTTCAACCTAAATCCATTCTATAATCAAACAATTTACGCAAAAATATGTAATAAATTTTGGGTTTCAAAAGTTCGCCAATGTTGGCTTCTTCAGGCTTTTTTGATTAAATTCTTTAATTTAATTACGATTTTTTTAGAGTGCTGTGTACTGTTTGTCATCCATTAAACACTGCCACGGGTATGAAATTGCTCTTTCTTTTTTTTGGGGTGCACCGTTCCCGGCGGTAAGTGCAATACCGGGACGATGCAGCGGTCCTTCGGAGGCGAACCCCCTAAGACTCGCCAGCCCTCGGAGGTAAAAACCCCCTCAGACCCCAGGTCCAAAAATTTGGAGGCCGACCTCCTCTGGTACAACCCTCGGCCTCAAGGCGGGCGTCTACGACGCTCTCGCCTGCGGGTCATCGCTTCGGCGTGGCGCCGCCTAAGCGATGGCCCATCGAAGGCATCATCCTTTATGCCACGCAATAGAGCCACGAAGGACTGAATTACGGGCAGGAAACAGCCAACGAATTTTCGAGTCCTCACTGGGTGATCAGAAGATTTGGCCATTAAAGGAAAGGCAAATACAATGGAAAAATGGAAGTTTAAAATGAATACGCCCAAAATAAAGTTTATGGGAGGAAAGGGAAGGGGTGAGAAATGACCAAAATTAGCACTTATCTATTAATTCCTATTGTTTCTTTTCTGGTGGTCATTTGTACTATTTCGTTGCTTAATTGTGCATAATTTGTTCAGTCAATCTCTAATCTCTCATCACTCTCTCTCTCAACTCAATTTGTAACTACTCTATTTCACTTGTCGCTTTTGTGTTTGTTGAGAGAGTGTGTTAAAGGAGGAGAGCCGAGCAGAGAAGTGGTGCAAGGGACGAGATGAAGTGCATTTATCAGCAACAATCCATCGCACTGATCCATCTCATCAGTAATTTCTATAACATTTTTGTCACATTAAATACAAAGCTAAGCCGTAAGCCTGAAGAAGTTAACTTTGGCTAACACCTGCACACGTTGTGTAGGGAATTTGATCGAATTATGAGTAGAAAAAATCTATAAAAAATTATGTGACACTGCTGTCCAATGCCGTGGTGGATTTGATTCGCATGCTGTACTTATGCGGGGAGCAGAACATGGTTACGGTAGGCACCTAACCACATTTTAAAGCGTATTTTTTGTTTAACGGGTTAATTTAATTTTATTAAAACCAAGCATTTTTAAAATCCGAGTTCAGTTTTTGTCTGTCGACCACAATTCTTTACCGTTACCGTATTTTCTCTAATGGAATTCTTCTTCATTTATCCTCCCCTCCGTCAAAGGGTTACTCAGGAAAATCGAGACTGAAAACCGAGACGCCCCCCCCCCAAAAAAAAACCAGTCCCCATAAGAAACTAGACCCAAAGTTTGCAGAGACGAGTGACCTCGAGATTCGAAACCGTGGCATCAAAAAACTAAGAAAAGTCTCGGCTCAAGACTTTTTAAACACCTGCAAGTTTTTTTTTCTCAATATTTATTTCTACCAATAACTATAGGTGCAGTCGCTTTTTTTTCAAAAATCAATACTGAATTTAATTTTTTTAAAACCAAGCATTTTTAAAATTGAAACAACTAAATTTTCGAAACCAAAAAACCGTTTTCATCCCACCCACGCCTCCATCGTATCCATTGTGTTTTCCCCAATGGGCCATTTTTTGGCATTTTTGTGCAACATTTTTGCATTCATTCACTCGGCAGAGGAAATCGTATTAACAGCAAGCTAAAATTTTCAGATGGTCCTTTGTGAGGATGCGCGGCTTCGAAATGATGGCCTGCGGGTTTCTGTTGTTGGACGGATGGGACACAATTCGGCTATGGTCTAAAATGTAAACCAAAGGCATTGAAATTGGAAATCTAAAAATTTATTTATATTTTAAGGTATTTTTTGGCTTCATCTGACGATGTTGGGCACAATTTTAGCACTGAAAATGCACAAAATGTTGAAACAAAAGTAAATTATTGCAAAAGTCAAGAGTTTTATGAATTAGGTTTAAAGTTTAAACATATGTGTATTTTAACCAAATCAGTACAGAATTTTAAACTAAAATGGAGTCGAGTTTTCCGCTTGTCAGATTTTCCTGGTGTTTGATTTTCTGCTTTTGTCGGATTTTTTGTTGGTGCCGGATTTTTCTCTTGAGCCGGATTTTCCCAGAGTCGGACCATCCCGGATTCGGATTTTTCACTTCACACGATCGAATAATTGATTAAGGTACCTAGTACCCTGTACTCGAAATTAATTGTTTCAATTTTTTTAATGGCTTAAAAATTGAACTTGGACACAAAAATTGATTGAGAAATGATTATTTATGAAATTGAGTTTGCCTCTTTTGTCACACACAATTGATTGAAGAATTGATCATTTTTCTTATCAAAATTGAGATGTTTATTTCTTTTGTGATGCTTTTTCTTCTCCATCATCGTCCATTCTGCTTCTTCTCCTCCTCACTTCTTTTTGGACAGTGCCGCCAAAATCAATCCCTGCGCCATCGAAGTGGCACCGTCCATGCCGTCGTCGGTCACTTCAGTACTGTTGGTGGTTGTGTTGCAGGTGCAACCATGGGCCACTGCAGTGCCACCGTCCATGCCGTCGTTGGTCACTTCAGTACTGTTGGTGGTTGTGTTGCAGGAGGTGCAACCGTGCGCCGCTTCAGTACCACCACCGGTCGTCTCCTTGGCCTCCTCCTCCGTTGGGTTGGACGACGACACGGTGACATTTTTCGGCACCATTTCCGTTGACACGGCGCTGAGGCGGCGCAGTTCGATTTTGTCCTTGTTGCACAATCCCTCGCGGCAAATTTCGCATTTGTTCACAGTGCCGCCTTCCGCGCCACAAATTGGGTCCAAATCGGCATGCGTGCATTTGCCAGCCTCAGGGGCACACGAATTGACGACAAAAATTTGCACACCATTTGCTGCAAAGTGTATAAAATTGGTTTCATTTAGCCACCTCTAATAAAGCCCCCTTTTGTAAAAGGGTTGACAATCAGTCCTTTTCCAATAAACACTTTTCCCTAGAGACCCGGGGCCTCTATTGTAGGAAATACGTTAAACAAAATTTACCGACCATCAAGGCAAGAGAACGTCTGGCACCCATCAAAAGATCCGGCACAATCACGATGGACAGCCTCATGGCCCGTTTGGTTGTCCAGTGTGCCCCATTCGCTCATTTTGGCATCCAATTGCGGGGACAGCGAATTGTTATGGTGGCGGACTGCATAGTAACAGTTGTCGGCTAACAATGGAAAAAAAGGAAATTTTATTTATTTAAAATTTTAAACATTTTTGAGCGACCTTTTGAGTCCCAAAGACCCATCATGAAACCCTTCGGCGCTTCAGTACCACCACCGGTCGTCTCCTTGGCCTCCTCCTCCGTTGGGTTGGACGACGACACGGTGACATTTTCCGGCACCACTTCCGTTGACATGGCGCTGATGCGCAGTTCGATTTTGTCCTTGTTGCACAATCCCTTGCGGCAAATTTCGCATTTGTTAACAGTGCCGCCTTCCGCGCCACAAATTGGGTCCAAATCGGCATGCGTGCATTTGCCAGCCTCAGGGGCACACGAATTGACGACAAAAATCTGCACACCCTTTGCTGTAAAACAGTGCAAATTGAATTTCATTTTTCATTCCACCCTCTATAAGAGACCCTCCCCCCCCCTCCAATAAAGCCCCCATAGAAATGCGGATAAAACAAAATTTACCGACCATCAAGGCAAGAGAATGTCTGGCACCCGTCAAAAAATCCTCGGCAATCACGATGGACAGCCTCATGGCCCGTTTGGTTGTCCAGCGTGCCCCATTTGTTCATAAGGGCCTCCAATTGCGGGGGCAGCGAATTGTTATGGTGGCGGACGGCATAGTAACAGTTGTCGGCTAACAAAGGAATAATAAAATTTAATTGTTTGAAAAAAATTTAATTAAAATATTAAAGCAACCTTTTGAGTCCCACCAACCCGAAAAGAAGGCTCCAACCAAACAGGGATGGACAAGCGCAATGAGCAAGACCAGTGCAATGATTTTTGATGATGAGATGGAGAGCATTGCGATTGACCAATGCAAAGATTTATTGTTTGAAAAGGATGTATGTGTTCTGAAGATTTAGTATTGGCAATACCGTATTTCCTACATTAGAGCCCCTTGGGGGCTTTAAATAGGGAAGAGGGGCTTTACTAAAGACGACGTTTAAAAGTCTTTTGGAGGGGGGGGGCTTCTTTTAGAGGGGGGACTCTTGAAGAAGAAGCTTATTGAAAGTGGCCTATCGAAGTGGGCAGGACGGTTTTATTTTCGAATGTCCCGATTGGTGGCACATACTAAGATGGAGGGGAGGGGGGCTCTAATAGAGAGGGGATTTGTTTTTGAACCCTCCAGAAAAATATATTGGAGGTGGTCTGTCGAGAGGGGCAGGGAGGGTGGGCTTATTTTCCAATCAGTCTGGGGTTCTATTGGCGGCTCACAATATTTGGGGAGGGGGGGGGGTGTTTTTTTACAAAATATGCCGGGTGGGGGATGCTTTTAGAGAAGATACGGTATTCAATTTTATTTTTTTTAATCAAAATCTTTTTATCTAAATTGTCGAGAAAAGAAATTTTTGCTATTCACCGGAAAACTTTGTGGGATGAGTGGACAGAAATATGTGCAAGCACATACATATTTAATGAAAAAATGAATGATGTTAAATGAATGTTTTTGTGCTTGCTTAAATAATAAAATTTTCTTCGATGGGCTGCGAATGAAAGCGCCGGCAGCGAAGACAAAAAAAGTGAATCAGCGCCAACGGAATGGACAAAAAATGTTTCAATTCCTCAGAAAAAATGCAAAAAACGATGAAGCCTCAATGCCAATGATTCACCAAACGAATTGTGTGAAATGCGAATCTTCTAAAAAATTCCTATCGATTTACATTGCATCTTTGTTTTAATTTTCATACCATTTTTGCCATATTAACTCTCTTTTACAACCTCTCTCAAAGCGGGGATGGCATATTTTTAACTTTTTTTTTTTTAAATTATTGTAATTCCAAATTTATTTGTCGATTTTCAATCCAAAGAATTCTTTAGCTTTTCAATTTTTTAAAGGTATTTTTACTCAAAGAATCCGTTACTAGTATGTATCTGCTCCATATTTGGTGCCATCATTAGCTCTTCTGCCAACCGCGGCGCGTCTTAATTTCTTTTCTTTTTTCATTCATTTCGTTGGCCCTCCCGGGCACAATTATTTTGTGCACTTATTTGGTTAGGGATAGGCAAAAAGGAAGTATGTAGGGTACAACACATTTGTGGCCGGCCGACCGACCCCATCGGGGGCATTCAGCCAACCAACCAACCACAAGATGCTGCCTTCCATACCCCCGGGGGCGAATGGTCGAACAATTGGATTTGTTGGGTGCCCGTGCCGTGCCGGTGTGCCCATCCTCCCGCTTTTCGCTGGCTGCTATCTGCCGGATCTCACTCATCCGCGCCCATCCGCTCTTAGCCTATCTTCCGTCAGTATCCACCGCCTCCGCTTCATTGTTTTTTTTTCCACCAGCACCAGCAGGATACGAATTTGATGAAGTCCTCTTCAATTTGTTGTTTTTTTTTGCGTTTTTGGAAATTCACCTACTAAAATTAGATTCCGCGGGGGCTTTGGGAGGGGGGGGGGATAAAGCCGTCCAAAAAACCTCATCAACCTAACTAACATCCACAGATATTTTTTGATGTAGATGGCAAAAATCTATTTTTGGTTTTATGGGTCCGGCCCGGCAGTGCCCCGTAAATTAGTGACGTACCAGGATTGCCGCGGGTTACCCTAAACCCGAAACCAAGTCTGTTTGGCGACCCGAAAACCGACCCGAGCTTTTTTTGGCAGACGCGACCCGAAACCCGAGCCGGTATTTTTCTGAACTCGCGGCAACGCTGTGACGTATGCTAAGAACTTTATTAGGAAATTTGCTGACGCGATTCCCATCGAATATTTTTTTATTTCATTTTGTACAGCGATGAACTGTGAAAATGGTCCGCGAAGGTCCAAAAAACAGTCATACCTACTCTTTTCAATCGCGTCCCAATTTCGGCAAAAATGGTACCAATCAATTGGCCATATTTAAAATTAAAAAAATTTTTCTGGCAACTTTCTTTTGTGCTTTGTCCAACACCATTTTCTTTTAAATTAAATTCTCTAAATCTGGCATACTTTGAAGGCTTACAGTTCTTTAGAATCCAAGATTCAGCTATAAAAATATTTAAAATTTTTTTAATTTGAAATACACTGTAATTACAAAAATTTAGAATTAAGCCTTTTTGAGAGAATCTTAGCTAATCGCAATGGCTTTAGCTTATTTTTGTTGCTTCGGTGTATCAGAAACCCGGCATTTTTTGGCGACCCTAAACCCGACCCGAACTTTTTTAGGCCAACCCGGCGCGAATTTCTCTCAACCCGGAACAACCCTGATACCTATACGAAGTTGGCTCGACACAGTTGGACCCCTAGACCGACTACTAGGAATGGCCCGGCCCGACTTTCTGGTCTCCTAGCAATATCCTCTAATGTTGCATGCATGTATCTTTTTGCGAATCTGATACAAATGGAAGCTTTTTAATGCTAATTTCCCCTGGGGGGAGGGAGGGGACTCAAAAATGTGCCAACGGGCGTCCCATTTTTTGAAAATGATAAATAAATAATTTGCATCTGTCACGGCATAAATTGCATTGCCTGCCTAACCTGCTTGTTCACATTTTCAAATGCTAGAGCCATAGAGATATTCACGGAACACAATTTCTGTTAAAATTGCCATCCCCCAAGGCAAAAAATAATTTTTTTTTTGTCATATTTGGGCCAAATGCCTGCCATTATCCCGCCTTTGTTTTTTATTTTAACCAATTTTATGTGTACTAAATATTGTTTTATGGATTATTTTGTGAGGGCGCTTTGGGGAGAAAATGTGCCTTCGAAATTCACTGGAGGGAATTGCTATTTTCGCGGTTTTTTTTAATTTTATGTTTTGCTTAGGCGGCCCCGGCCCCATGGTTGGATTATTGGGTCAATCATTTTCCATCTCCCGCCGAGGGGGCGGCGGAGGAAGGAATTTTGTTTCATTTTTGGGTAATTCGCGGTTTTATCAATCCCCCCGAAATTTTTAAATATGTATAAGGTTGACCTTTATTTTATCTAAATTACGAAACCGGATACAAATTCGAACAGAAAAAAAAATTCGAATTTCAAATTAATTAAAATAAATGGTCTTTTATAGGGTAATGGGGGCGCTGATCACAAGTACGTTATTTTATACTATGTCGAATCCCGAACCCGAATTTGAACAGAAATCGAACTCCACATCTTTCAAAAACGGATTTTGTCTCCATTACTGTCCACCCCCTGCTGGTATTTTATATTCTCCAACCATCGCCCGACAAATTTGTCAGTGCTTTCGTCCCCGAGTCTTGACATTCCTGTCTACGACGGTCGTAAAAATCAGTGATGCTGTACGAAACTGATACCTCAAGTTTTTCTCGACCCGTAACTCGAACTCAAACTTTTTCTTAACCCGCGCGAATTAAAAATACGCAATGGTTTGAATGAATAAAATCTATTGAGTCTTAATGTTGAACTGGCTAAGGTTCGAAGTTTTGAAAAAAATCTTTTTTTAGAACGAATATTTTATCCAAATTTCTTATCAATATTATTCCTGCCCACGGTACATACATATTTGGCCCTGTGTCCCACCTGCTTTTTCTTATCCAATATGGGCATCGTAAAGACGTTCATTTTGGCTTTATCTCGGAATCGTGCGCCCGGGGGCGAGGGATAGGGGTATTTATTACACATATATTAACACATGTAGTCTCGTCCTCGTTCCCAATCTTTAGTGGAATTGTGCCAATCTGTGTTCTCAATTTTTGTGTCCACCTCTCGTCAATGCGCCTTTTTGGCAAATTGCATTTTGGCACTCGACGGTCGTCGGGAACATGAAGCCTTGAAAGGGGGCCGGGGGCGCGGGAGAAGGGCGCCCGCCAGTGGTGTGCCAGAGATGGGTTGGGACAAGCGTCATCCGAAATAATGCCATTGCTGCAATTTAATGAATTTGTCTATTGTCTTGGGACCAGTACATATTTCCCGGAATAATGGCATTGTTGCAACGATGCCTTCGGCACAGTAAATAAATACCCTATTCATTTTCGGCACGGTTCGTTTTTTACCTTCCTTTTTTAACCATATTTTACATGAGAATTGAGCGGAGCGCACACGAGTTAGAGTTAGGGGGAGGGGTGTAAAAAAGTCTCAAATCCCGGAACAAATCTATCAAAAATCGGGACTCCTCGTTTTTGGGACCGCGACTCGAACAACATTACTCTCTAAGCCGGTCTCCGAACATTACTCTAAGCCGGTCCCCAATCCGAAAACTTGCCTTCATATCCGGATAATCCGCAGAGTCCTCTGGATCAGCCTCTAGCCTTAATTCCGTACCCCTGTGTCTGTCCGATTCTCGATATCGTTATCTGTATCCGTCCGTATCCGGGCAATCCGTAGATTTTCTGTGTCCGTGGGCAGCACCCCTGTGTACATTAGGGTTGTACCAGGTTACCCGAAAACCGTGACCCTGAAACCCGGTTCGGGACTCCTCGTTTTTGTAGTCTCGTCCTCGTTCCCAATCTTTAGTGGAATTGTGCCAATCTGTGTTCTCAATTTTTGTGTCCACCTCTCGTCAATGCGCCTTTTTGGCAAATTGCATTTTGGCACTCGACGGTCGTCGGGAACATGAAGCCTTGAAAGGGGGCCGGGGGCGCGGGAGAAGGGCGCCCGCCAGTGGTGTGCCAGAGATGGGTTGGGACAAGCGTCATCCGAAATAATGCCATTGCTGCAATTTAATGAATTTGTCTATTGTCTTGGGACCAGTACATATTTCCCGGAATAATGGCATTGTTGCAACGATGCCTTCGGCACAGTAAATAAATACCCTATTCATTTTCGGCACGGTTCGTTTTTTACCTTCCTTTTTTAACCATATTTTACATGAGAATTGAGCGGAGCGCACACGAGTTAGAGTTAGGGGGAGGGGTGTAAAAAAGTCTCAAATCCCGGAACAAATCTATCAAAAATCGGGACTCCTCGTTTTTGGGACCGCGACTCGAACAACATTACTCTCTAAGCCGGTCTCCGAACATTACTCTAAGCCGGTCCCCAATCCGAAAACTTGCCTTCATATCCGGATAATCCGCAGAGTCCTCTGGATCAGCCTCTAGCCTTAATTCCGTACCCCTGTGTCTGTCCGATTCTCGATATCGTTATCTGTATCCGTCCGTATCCGGGCAATCCGTAGATTTTCTGTGTCCGTGGGCAGCACCCCTGTGTACATTAGGGTTGTACCAGGTTACCCGAAAACCGTGACCCTGAAACCCGGTTCGGGACTCCTCGTTTTTGGGACCGCGACTCGAACAACATTACTCTCTAAGCCGGTCCCCGAACATTACTCTAAGCCGGTTCCCAACCCGAAAACTTGCCTTCATATCCGGATAATCCGCAGAGTCCTCTGGCTCAACCTCTAGCCTTAATTCCGTATCCCTGTGTCTGTCCGATTTCTCCATATCGTTATCCGTATCCGTCCGTGTCCGAGCAATCCGTGGATTTTCTGTGTCCGTGGGCAGCACCCCTGTGTACACTAGGGTTCCGGAAATTCGTGACCCCGAAACCCGGTCTTTTTGACGGAACTTTTTTCGGCCGACCCGGCCCGCTATTTTTCTGTATACATGCCCTGTTGTCTCTTTGTTGGCAACATGGAAACACTATAATTGGCACATAATTCATGGAAATGCACATATGCTTCTCCTCAACACGCGGAAGTAAAATTATAACGACATCAAAAAAGGCGTGCCATATTTTCGGCATAAAAGCGCAGGAAATGCCAATGCCAAAAAAAAGCGCTTGATTCTGAGGCCGCCGAAACATTTTTGCGTTGCGCACTTTTAAGAGACGGAAAAGAGTACACACACCTCTAAAATTCTTGGTATTTGAAAAGAAAAGTGTGACAAACCGTTATTAATACATATATGCCGTGTCGTAGGTAACAAAATTTGTGCCCTCGAAATTTTGCTAAATTTTTGACTTAAAATTTATGCCGGAAATATATGTACCCAACTTAATTCAGGTTGGGAAGGTATGCTTATTACCGTTAAAGCACACGCAAACACTTAACAATGAGAGGCTGTTAATTTTTGTAAAAGCATGCACTCAAAATTACCTAAAAATTCTGTGCATGATTTTTAAATGAAAGAAAAAGGGGGGAGGGGTGTCAAATTCGTGCCAGCCTCCTCATATGCATGGATGACGACGTTTTTCGTCATGCCAGCCGCCAATTTGTCGTTGCCGGTTGCCGACGGGGAAATGCTTTCTCAAAGTGCATGTGTAGTACCTAATTCATCCAATTTGCCGCGTTGACTCTCTACTTTAAATGCTGCTGGACACAAAGCGCATAAGCAAAAGGGGCATCGGTTAGCTAACGGATGCGGTGGGGGGCATAATGCCAGAACCAATTTCCTTTCTTTTTTTTTTTTTTTTTGCAAAATTAAACAATCAAACAATATTCCATATGGCCCCAACTTTAATTGCGTGTCAATTAATGTGCGTGTGCGCGAAAAATGCGCGCCACAATTTCCCCCACCCGACAGCAGCAGGTGGCTTTCGAGTTACGCCGTACTATTCGTCGGCACAGATTTCACACATTTTGAATGGCGCTTTGACGGGGAACAGATAAAAGCCGACCCACTTTTAAGGTGGCTGGCTATTTCTTTGATGGGAAAGGGGAGGATAAAGGCGGGGCCCTTTGAAGGGGGATAAAAGCGCACTTTTCAATGTCTCCTTGGTCCCTTAGTCGGCACTCATCCAGCTAGCTCTTCCCTCGTTTAGCTCATCCCGCGCGCTCATTAATTATGCAAGCACACCACAAAATGGATGGATACACAAATGTATAAGGCGGGAGGCTAGTCCTTAATATAATATAAACGCCTTAAATTGACGCGCAAGAACTTTAGTGCCTGGGGCAGTCGCGAAAAAAAATTTTTTTTTCTGGCATTTTATCCAATCTATAGCAGTGGATATGGCACTTTATTAGGCCGAAGCAATACACAAATTGGTCAATGTTGGTGTCAAATTATCTAATAATTTAAAAATAGTATATTTTAACATTGGATTAGGGACCATTGAAGCGAAATTTTTTTTTGTGAAATAGGGTTGTTTCCCGACCAACCCAACTTCCTCAACAATTTGTGGCATTTTCTCCAACCTGTTTGCCCCGGGCATGCCATTTCAGTACGCCCAATTTGTAACAATCTTCCCTTAAGAACGGTCCCATCTTTGGCACCCGTCGGCCCAACATTTGTGTCATCCCCGACGATGCCCGATCCGTTCCAGACATTTTTAGCTCTTTCCCGACCACCAAATGCTATCCCAGATTGTCCTTTGAACTTTTAAATTTTTTTCCCCTCCAATACATGTGCCATCTCAGACATACCCGGTCTCTGACACTTTTTCGGAACTTTTCATGATTTTCGATATTTCGATCAAAGGGCTTTGTTTTTTGAATGCTAATAAATTTTTAGAAAATTTGCTGACGAACACGAAAAAAAAAGTTATGGCCCAAAAACATGTCGTCGTTGGGTCCGCAAATGCCCCACTGCGAACGTGGGGGTGGGGGTGGGGGTGGGGGGGGGCTGAGAGGACGACTACGACGACCACTTGTTGTTCCATTAATTCTCTTGCCACTCTCAGTCTCCCCACTCCCCTCCCCACAATGTGATTTGTAAATACGAATATGCATACATTTATTTGGGGCAATAAATCAATTGCTCATATGTAACAGAAATCTGGTACTACGGATTTAGGGGTAGATACTAGAGGTCGGACAGGATCCTGTCCGGATTTTGCCAGGATCTTCATCCTGATCCTGATTTTTCAAACAAAAAATCAGGATCAGGATCCTGGTCAAATCAGGATTCGAATCCTGAAATCCTGAAAATTTTTCAAAATTCCAATCTTTCGTAGATACACCATGGTCTGAATCTCTTCTAATCATTTATAATTCAGACAATATTGGCCATTATCTCCTCATTTTAAGTGATATTAGAATGAAGTAGAGACGAGAGTCTCGGTCTCGGTCTCGGTTCTCGAGTCGAGAAATTTCTCGTTTTTTTTGGGATCTCGGTCTCGGTCTCGAGTCTCGGTACCAAGTCTCGGTCTCGGTCTCGAGTCTCGGTGTCAAGTCTCGGTCTCGGTCTCGGTTCTCGAGTCTCGGCAAATTTTGGGTCTCGAGCATCTCTAGAATGAAGCCCCCCTCTACCCCAACCCCATCCTAAAACAGAGCCTCCTTTTGGGTTAAAAAATAAGTCAACCTCCCCCTCTAAATTAGAAAAAATGTTTTTTTTTTGTGCTTGGTTCAATCAATAATTACTCATAGCTCATAGTCATTGCCTAAGAAAATTTCATTTCATTGAAAGCTTCTTCTTTCAACCGCTGGTGTACACATTTCGACTAAATCTGAGAAGTGAGCACAAATGACGTTAAATACTGCCGCAGCAATCATTTTTTTTGTTTGTGCCTGTTTTTATTTATGGCAGTAAATCTCATTGCTCATTAATTAACCATTCCCGATTACCCTCTTACTCGGATAGAACCCCCCGGGGTTTTATTTTTCAAAACTCAATGTGGTTTAATGGGGGGGGGAGAGGGGAGTGGGTTCAGATATAGGGGGCTCAATTCGAAAAATACGGTTTTGCTTCTATCGATATGCCGAATGTTCGAATGTTGAAATTTGTCTTCATATTTCTCTCTATCTCCCCTTTATTAGATCCCCTCGGGAATTTTATTTTCTATGCCCTCTCGAGGGGGAGGGCACTTTTATAGAGGAGGGTTCATGGAAGGGGTGGGATTCTATTAGAGGAATTAAGCTTATTTAGGTGATTAAATTGCTCACCAGTCGACCCATAAATTGGGTCGTACAATCAATTAGCAGTGATTGCCTTCAAGTTTCATCTCTTGAAAGCTTTTGGGGGTGAGCATGAATTATATACTAAATGCCACGGCATTTCATTCGCTTTTTACCCCCCCCCCCCTCCTTTTTTTGTCATTTTTAAAAGCATGTTTCCATTAATCTCGTCTTTTTGAATTTAATTGGGCATTTTAAATTTTCAACCATAATGCACCAGCAGGCGGCCATTCACCAAATTTAGAATTGGTTTTACCCTCTACTGACGAGGAACTCTCCCCCCCCCCCCTCCCCCCCAACCCAAATCCATCCATTTATCAAACTAAATCCACCCCCCGCCCGACCTCCCGGTATTCGACAACGGCACTTCTCAAATCCATCCATTATCTAACTAAATCCAGCGCCTCTCGGCATTCCATTCGGGCGACGGCACTCACACTCACTCACTCTCGACCTTCTCAAGCCCTTCTCGAGACACACACACACAGATTAGGCCCAAAGATTAAATTTATAAGCGCCAAAATGTGGTGTTCTGGCGGAGGCCAATTTTCTAAGTTCACCAACCAACAAAATGCCACCATATTCCTAACCATTATTGTCCTACATTGCAACATATTTTTTTTTAGGGGAGGGTTTGGGATTAAGTAAAATTGGCATCCAAAAAAGGCAAGAAAATGTACAACCCATCCTTTGTTATTGTTGTTGTTGCTTGAAAGCATTAGCAGTAATTGGATTGTCACAGCTGCGGTTGGTGGTTCCATGAAAATCCGGCACTTGACAAAATAGAAGTCCCTGATAATCCGACATATGGAAAACCTGACATCATATTATATGACGGCAGAACCCCTTTCTGTTTTTAAATTTTAATAAAAATTAAGCTAATTTTTATTAAAATTTTTATTGGGTTTTTTTAAAAATTAATACCAGTTTTTTTTATCGTTACTTTACGGAAACCGGTTTTGGACCGATTTACGGGTCAAAAACGTGTACTTCGATATCCGGTTCGTTTGAGTAAGAAATCGGTTAAATGTGAGCCCTCTGAGTGGGAATTGAACCCACGACGTTCATCCAACCCGTGGAACAACTTTTCCACTGAGCTAGCTGTTACTAGACAGGCCGCCGTCCATTAGTCCTCACCATGAAACCCTACGGCGTTAGTGCCCATTGAACATAATCCTTGCATTTGCTTATAAAACAAATCTTGAGGGCGGGAGGGGAGGGAATTTTTGAAAATTAATTCCAAAAAAAGCAAAAAGTTTATAGATAGAGTAGTTAGTCTTCGAAGAAAAAAAAAGGAAAATTGGTTTTTCCATATTGTAAATATATATAATTATATTTAGTTTTTTTTTGTGTGTGTGTGTAAAAAATTTCCCTTAGAAAATCATGTTAACCCAACAAATTTAAGATCATTTTTCAAAAATGGAAGGTTCCCGCCACCGTCCGAAAAATTTTTGACTTATTTATTTCTAATTTTTGATGTCAGCAACAGCAGGTGTCATACATAGCGCCTCTGATAAGTGAATAAGCCAATTAATGCTTAATCATTTCTTTACACCAATTTCAACAAATTTTTGTGTATTATTTTTTATATTTATTTTTCCATCAGATGATTGAACAATCTTTTGGATATTCCAATGAGCCGCCACATACACCTGACGCGACAACAGAAAATGATGTGCCCGTGGTGCCATCCGTACAACAACTTTGCCTGTCATGCAAAGTGTGATTTCTGGAGGGTTTGGGGGACAATTTTTGGCGCTTTTATAATACCTAATATTGCGGGATACTCACCGACTTCGACCAAACCCAAAACCCGACATTTTTCAGCCTGTTTCCGACCCTGATTTTTTTGGACATTTCCCATCACTGAAAATTGTGGGCCTCTTCCCCAATGTGCCACCCCTAAAAATATTGGACCTATTCCCCAATGTGCTATCCTTGAAAATGATGGAACTATTCATGAAAATGTTGGGCCTTTTCCCAAGTGCCATCTCAAACATTTCTTGTTGCCCCTATCCCCTGCTTTTCGACATTCCCTGGCTCCGAAGGGATGTGGAGCAATTTTAGTAAAAATATTGAAAAATCAATATTGAAATAATTTGAAAAAGAAAAACTTTTAAAATTATTTAATTATCAAACTAAGTTGCCAATGATCTTGGATAAAATTAAAAATTTATTTTTAGTTATTCGCCATTCTGATCTATTCAACGCTGAGTTTGATCGCATTTGTTGGCAACGCACTGATTTTGGCGGCCTTTTTACGCTTCAAACGGCTGCGGACGCCTACCCACATGCTAATTGCCAACCTGGCGATTGGTTAGTTAAATTTTCAAAAAAATTATTGTGGCAAAATTTGAAAAAAACATTTTAACAAATTTTTATTAAAAAATGATTAAAACCGAAATTCAAGGTGATCTCATGGTCAGCGTGTTCTGCATCCCACTCAGCTATTGGCATGTGCTGGTGTTTGAGGATCAACGGTATTATTGATTTAATAAATTCATTTATTGATTTTCTTGTTTATGTTAATTCCTTTATAAAAATGTGTGTTTAAGCTGGGTGTTTGGTGCCTTTCTGTGCAAATGCTTCAACTACCTTCAGGTACAAATCTCTTGGCATTTTACAAAGTAAATTTTATAAATTGAGTACCGTAATTCTTAAAATAAAGCCCCCGGGCTCTATTTTTCAACCCTCCTCAAAAGGGGGGCTTGATTTCAGGGGTGTTTTATTTTAGGAATTTACGGTAATATGATTGAAAATTGAAAGCCCCGAGCATTTAGCAGGGACGGATCACAGAGGTCCGACGAGCCCAAAGTTCGGGCAGGGCCGGGGAAAGTGTCAGGCACCGGGACCCGGGGCCGGGCGGGATTCTTGGCAACGGGCCGGGATTAGTGTTTCCGCCCGAAACCCTGTACCCGAGGGTTTTCTCGATCCGAACTTGAAAGTTTTCGATTGCCCAACACGAAATCCGAACTTAGCGCACTAACAAAAAAATTTGCCAAAAACTGGGCGCCGTCGGCGCGTTGTCATCCTTTTACTAGCATCAAATTCGTAATATTTTTTTTGTTTGTTCAATTTGGCACTTTGACCACAGGCAACCGCGGTGTTTCTCTCCTCATGGACATTGGTGGCCATCTCATTTGACCGCTTCATGGCCATCCAATTTGCCATGTCGCCGTGGCTGAAAATGACGCGGCGCCGTGCCCTGTACGCCATCCTCGGCACTTGGCTGTTCTCGCTTGGCATGGCACTGCCATTGCTTGTTGTCAACAAGGTAAACAGCAACAACAACAGCCTTTTAGAGAATTACTGTAATCTTTTTTAATATAAACCCTGGGCTTCAATTAAAAAATTTCGGCAAAGTCTAAATTTTCTCAAAATATCACGAATTCTGGGCCCAAAAAGGTCCGGATTCCGGTAACATCCCTGGTAAGTTCATCGAGGACCTGACCTTGAGGTTGGGCTGTGGTCAGGGAGTGGCCATGTCATTACAACTTAGATGAGCCGACTCTAATAAAGTTCCCCTCCCTCTTGAGGGACGGGGGGTGGGGGATTCAACAATAGTCTCCTTTTGCCCCCCCGCCAAAAAAAAAATTGCTTTTTCCCAGGAAAATTTGGGAAAATTTGCCCAATTCCCCCGCTCCCCCCCCCCTCCCCGAAATTGAAAAATTTGCTTTTTTAACCTCCTTCCCCCCGAACTTTTTTTCTGTATACGGGCTTGCTCAGAGGCATATTATTAATAATTATTAATAATTTTTGTGTTTTAGCTGTCCCACTCCGCAGACGGGGTCGAAACATGCATGGAACAATGGGAGCACTATTTTTCGGCCCAGTTCGTCTCCCTGTACACGTCCAGTCTGTTCGGTCTGCAGTACTGTTTGCCGTTGGCCGTCCTGTTGTGCACCTACACGGCAATTGGCTGCAAAATGTGGAACAGCGGCAAAGTGCCTGGCGGTGAAAGTTATGTGCCGACCAGGAACAGCAGCAATAAGCTGCAGCAGCATCATTTGTACTACGACAAGGTGTGCAGTTTTTAACATGTTTGCTTGCTTTCCTCTCTAATGGAAGACCCGGGTCTTCTATTTTATTTCAAATACCCCTCTCTGCGCGGGGTGGGGTCTTCTATTAAAAGGGCGTCTTCGAAAATATACACAGTTTTCTGTCCGATATTTCCCGATCGAGGCGCCCCCGCCGATCCCAGACAAAAATGGATCTGTTCCCCGGTGTTCGACATTTTCTTCGACTAATTCATGAATTTTGGGGATTCTTACCCGACCTTTTCGAGACTCTTGTCCGACCCGCGAATTTTTGCACCTCTTCCCACAGACTCACATTAAATCGGTGTTTAATTGGACTAAACTCCAGGACTCTTTCGTCCTTTAGTAATTGATTGTTTGCTACCATTGTACAGAATACCGTATTTCCTCTAATAGCCGCCCAGGGGCCCTTATTTTTCGACACCCCCTCGAGGGGGGGGGGGCGGGCGGGCAATTGGAGGGGGGCGGGGGACGGCTATTAGAGGAAATACGGTATCTAAATTCAACAAAAAAAAACGGAAGCCTTAAAATAAATTATTTAAAACATGATGGCTTTAAGGAACCGGTGACGCCGACAAATGGTGGTGGCCGATCTTCAAAGGCACGCCGTGAGTCGAGCATTTGCGGTGGCACGCTCCTTGAGGGCGGCATCAGTCCGCGACGCACTCCGGACGGTGGCGCAACAACGGTGCGCAGACGAAGCTCCCTGCAACGGACTACAAATGGTGTTCAGTTGGACCGCAAGGAGTCCGTCAAGAAGGTCGTTGGGCCTAGTCGAGAGTCCCAAAATTTTGCAGAGACCGAGAATTAACCCCCAGGTCGTTGGGCCTGGTCGAGAGCCACAAAATATTGCAGAGACCGAGAATTAATCCCCTGGGTTAACACTTAATCTCGAGACCTCCCAAAAATTAAGTAATGTCCTAGGTCTTTTAATCCCCTCCGTCCTATTATGGGACATGAAAATAAGCAATTAAAAGCAACGGACGGCTTATAACACAAGTTTAGCTTTTAACATTATAAAACGCTGAAGTAGTCCTTTTTATGGATTTGAACGATTGTTGGTAAGCCAGATAAGGCAGCGATCCATTTAGGGAAAGGCTAATGTGCCCTGATAGCTCAGTGGAAGAGCTGACCGTCGCGCAATTAGGCCCAAAATCTTGGGTTCAATTCCCTTCCAAAGGCGACACATTTCACGTATATTTGTTAAAAATTTACCATTATTAAATTAAATTTTAGTTGATTCCCATGGTGTTGTTGGTCAGTGCTCTGTACGCAGTCTGTTGGCTGCCTCAAAATCTGTTGATGAACATTTTTGTGACCTACGATCCGTCCATTCTCTCACATCCATACATTCTCTATATATGGTAAGGGTGTATTTGAGGGATTAATGTACATTGTACTATTTATATACGGTGCGCAGGAGGATGGTTTTATTTTTGTATCCCCTCTCTTCTAGGGTTTTTTTCAGGAGGGCTCTATTCCACGGAACGGGTTATTTTGCCGTAGCCCGTATTGGTGTCCGTTTTGGCGTGGCGCCGTTTCGGTGTAGCCAATAGGACGAAGGTTTTTACTTTGTCCACTGGCGCCACACCCAAACGCCACGCCGAAACGGTCACGCCGAGCGAAATAACCCCAACAAACTATTTAAAAAAGGGGGGGGGGGCTCTATTTAACTGCTCCTCAAAAGCGGGGGCTCCATTGCAGGCAGGTGGGGGGGGGGGCTTTATTTCGGGAAAAACGGTGTGGGGGGAGACTTTTATTTCGGGGAAAACGGTAGCTTGTACCCACCCACCCACACACATTTAGGTGGGGCAGTCACTCACTCGCCATGTTCCATTCCGCTGTCAATCCGTTTGTGTATTATGTGACAAATCGACGCATTCATGCAGCACTGAAGGTACTTACTACATATGCATATTTGTAAAGCAACAGCTACAGTATTCTAATATGAATTACTACGGAGAAAAAGTGTCAAGAAAATGCAAATGATCAGCAGAGAATAATTGATCAGGGAAATAAGCGGATCACGGAAATGACTAGGCTAGGCTAATAAATAATCAGGCAAACACAAACTTACCCTAATCAGTGAATTGATCAGCAAAAACAGAATCTAAATTTGATTTTATTTCACGATACATTTCCATTCCAATGATAATCCGCGGGTTAGGCCTTAATATCCGAATCCATTTGATTTCTATAAATCGTTTACGTACCCGGCTTAATCCCTACCGTATCCGGGGTAATCCCTGTCCATATCCGGGATATCCCTGTTCGTGTCTGGGTTAATTCAGTGTGCGACCCCCTGGGAATGATCAGGCAAACAAACTACGACGAAAGGCGCCTCTATTGACAATTATGTACAATGCATTTACAGTACTTGCTCCGGTGGATGCCATGCTTGCGCAATGCGCGGAACTTGGCGTTAGCGGAATTTGATGTGCGGAAGAGGTTGGCTTCATCCTTCCGGTATTTGTCATCGGATCACCACCAACAACAACAACAACATCGCAGGACAACACTGCAGAAGACCGCTTCAAACAGTTGGCATGATGGAAGTGGCCAATAACAGTGCAGAGAAGCAGAGAGTGATTATCCATTG
The DNA here is from genome assembly GCA_024500135.1 of Heterodera carotae. NCBI lineage: Eukaryota > Metazoa > Nematoda > Chromadorea > Rhabditida > Heteroderidae > Heterodera > Heterodera carotae. Next base: position 27,536 of record JAKKIK010000444.1, read on the forward strand.
ATCATTCATAGGCCAACTCCGTGGTGATCGATCAGTATTTTGCTCATGCAAGCGGTTGGCGCAGGCTGTTCTGTTTGGTGTAGACCGACCAAATTTTTGGGGTGTAATTTTTATATTTATAAATAATTTCTATATAAAAATTAATTGGAATTTTGAATTAAGTGGCACTAGGTCAAATACCCAAAAACGTTGGCATGCGCAATAAAACTTTCATGAGATGAAGCTACTCGTAAAAACTTTTAGATCGGACAAAGGGAGTTATGGCCAAGAAAAAACCAAAAAATGGCCAATTTTGGTCCTTTTTGGACATAGATTTTTTTGAGATTTGTTTAATCGCAAAAAGGTTAAAAGCCGTTCGACACTTGCAGACCATTTGACACTCGGACCGGAAGCTGTAATTTTTATTTTAAGAAAGTTCTATGTACAAATTAAATGGAATTTTGAAATTAAATGGCATTAGGTCAAATCCCTAAAAACATGGTCTGTGCCAAAGTGGCACGCCCTAAACAACTTGTTGATTGCCGATTGCCACTACACTTCCGCTTAATTGTTTTATGTAGGGTTCAACGGGACCGGGACTAGTCCCGGGTTTTTTTACCCGGGACTAAAATGGTCCCGGTTTTTGTGAAAAGTCCCGGTCCTGCTGAACCCTAGTTTTATCTATTGTTTGCAATTCAGTCGCAATATTGCTCATCTACCCGGATTTGATATCATGCGATCGAAACTTTTTTCAAAATTGTTGTTTATTTATAATCATGACAGAAATTTTTTTTTTAATTGTCGCATTAAAATAAAGCTCTACATATCTTGCAATTTCTCAAATGGGGATTGAGGAAGGTGCTCTACTCGGGGTCAATTGAGAAAATGGTTGAACACTAACCCTGACGAACATTTTTGAACTATTAAAAAAGGATATTTCATGAAAAAAGTTTTTTTTCGTAATTGGAAATTTTCTTTAAAAAAATTGTTTAACATTTAGAGTCCCCCCCTCCCCCCTGGTTACGCCCTTGTGCCGGAGGCGGCGCAAGGCGAAAGAGAATGGTGATGATGCCGGGGGGGGGGGGGGGGGAGACACACGTCGATTGAACAAGTCGCAAAGCTTCTGCTGCTGCTTCTTCTCCCTGATGCCGTCCTTGCTCCAACTGCTTTTGTGGCGCGTCGGGGAGTCAACGCCTTGAAGGTTTTGGCATTGGCATATATGTCTGTACATTTATTAGGGCTACAAAACAGAATGCCGTCCCTCCCTCCTCCCCGCTGGCGATAACGGATAGCTAAACTCGGCACATTTGACAATGCCCGAAACTCGGACCGACCGAAAATACTTTACTCTCGACTGAATCCTTCGAGTTTTTATCGGCATTTTGCAGCCTCCCACCCCCCCCCCCCCTCAACTTCCATTCGGATTTCTCTTTTATTTTGCCATCTCTCCCCCTCCACGGGATGATTCATCCATTCCATCTCCAAGCCGTCATTATTTCACATCGTATCGGTCTTCCAACCCTTCCACACACTTATCCCTCATTGAAAAGCAATGCTTTTTCTCGAACCCAAACCCAAGCCAGCATTTTTCGACTTCAATCCGGCATTTTCTCGACTCCAATCCGGCATTTTAACGAACCCAAACCCAAGCCGGCGTTTTCTCGACTCCAATCCGGCATTTTGTCGAACCCAAACCCAAGCCGGCATTTTCTCGACTCCAATCCGGCATTTTCTCGAACCCAAACCCAAGCCGGCATTTCCCAACTCTTTGCCTTTACACTTTGGATGAAGCGCTAGCTGCCCCGCATTCGCGTGCGACCATTTCCTTAGTATTTTCTCTTTCCTAGGCTCAAGCAGCTGCTCCATGTGGCTACTGGGCAAAATGTCAATCAATAAGCAGAGCAGCAGCACACAAACATTTGGGACAAATGGTCCGCCAGTCCCAAGCATTGGCCAGTCACAAATGACCAATGACCACAACCCTATGGGCCATTTTCATCCAGCGCATTTAAATTAAATTATTTCTAAAATAAAATTCAAAATCCGTCGTTTTTACATACATAAATAATTTTATGAATTTCAATTACATATACCTAACAATTTTATATATTTTTATATTCCTAAATTTATTTTCAACTAAGTCCATTCAATAATCAAACAATCTACGCAAAAAATATGTAATAAATTTTGGGTTTCAAAATTTTCGCCAATGTTGGCTTCTTCAAGCTTTTTGATTAGGTAAATTCTTTAATTTAATTACGATTTTTTTAGAGTGCTGTGTACTGTTTGTCATCCGTTTAACACTGCCACGGTATGAAATTGCTTTCTCTTTTTTTTTGGGGTGCACCGTTCCCGGCGGTAAGTGCAATACAGGGACGATGCAGCGGTCCTTCGGAGGCAAACCCCCTCAGACTCGCCAGCCCTCGGAGATAAAAACTCCCTCAGACCCCAGGTCCAAAAATTTGGAGGCCGACCTCCTCTGGTACAGCCCTCGGCCTCAAGGCGGGCGTCTACGACGCTCTCGCCTGCGGGTCATCGCTTCGGCGTGACGGCGCCTAAGCGATGGCCCATCGAAGGCATCCATCCTTTATGCCACGTATTAGAGCCACGAAGGACTGAATTACGGGCAGGAAACAGCCAACGAATTTTCGGTTCCTAACTGGGCGATCAGAAGATTTGACCTTATGATACGGTTTAGAGCCACGAAGGACTGTATTACGGGCAGGAAACAGCCAACGAACTTTTTGATATGTATTAGAGCCACGAAGGACTGTATTACGGGCAGGAAACAGCAAACGAACTTTATGATACGTATTAGAGCCAAGAAGGACTGTATTACGGGCAGGAAACAGCAAACGAACTTTATGATACGTATTAGAGCCACGAAGAACTGTATTACGGGCAGGAAACAGCCAACGAACTTTATGATACGTATTAGAGCCACGAAGGACTGTATTACGGGCAGGAAACAGCCAACGAACTTTATGATATGTGTTAGAGCCACGAAGGACTGAATTACGGGCAGGAAACAGCCAACGAATTTTCGGTTCCTCACTGGGCGATCAGAAGATTTGACCTTATGATACGTATTAGAGCCACGAAGGACTGTATTACGGGCAGGAAACAGCAAACAAACTTTATAATATGTATTAGAGCCACGAAGGACTGTATTACGGGCAGGAAACATCCAACGAACTTTATGATACGTATTAGAGCCACGAAGGACTGAATTACGGGCAGGAAACAGCCAACGAATTTTCGGTTCCTAACTGGGCGATCAGAAGATTTGACCTTATGATACGTATTAGAGCCACGAAGGACTGTATTACGGGCAGGAAACATCCAACGAACTTTATGATACGTATTAGAGCCACGAAGGACTGTATTACGGGCAGGAAACAGCCAACGAACTTTATGATACGTATTAGAGCCACGAAGGACTGTATTACGGGCAGGAAACAGCCAACGAACTTTATGATATGTATTAGAGCCACGAAGGACTGTATTACGGGCAG
>JAKKIK010000445.1:0-30998 GCA_024500135.1 Heterodera carotae
TAAATTCCTCAGCGTATATTTTTTTTTATAAATTTAGTTTAAAGACATGAAGCAAAAACCAAAAGCATTATTCTTAAAAGAAATAATAAAATGAAAAAGAATCAAACTCATTTTTACAGCTTTTTAAAAGTATTAACTTGCCACGAGTATGTCGTCATGAAGCAGGCCACGTCTTCGGCAATCATCTTTTAAAGGAAGGTGGAAGCGTACTTATGAGTGCGTTATCCCCTGGGTATAGGGCCCTTTTGGGATGAAGCATCATTTGAGGTGGACGAGACCGGACCTCTGTAAGCTCTCTATCCCGCTCTCGGGAAATTAATAAAAATGATACATTTAGGCGGACGTAATACCAGCAGCCGATGGACGACTTGGTGTTACAAAGTTCGAACCCCAGGAGCTTTTTACAAAGCAACAAATTATGGGAAAACTAAGAATGACTCTCAGTGGAGCTGCGAGCGAGTTCGTGTTCTATGGCAACATCAGATACGACCGCTCCGACCAGTTAGCTTCGCTAAGTTGGGCTTACACCTATGTAAGTTGGCTTTTCGTAAAACAAATTTTTTCTTTGGAATCAAGATTGTTGGCTTCAATTGTCGAAATACACACATCCGACTGCTTGAGCCAACGAATGACGACGAAAGAAAAATAATAGAACAGACCATTCGTCTACGCGACACTGTATTAGCTGAACAAAAGAAGCTCTTGTTCAAATACAAAAAACAAATAGACGAAGTAAGTTTAATTTAGGAGTAGTCACGGAAAAATGTTAACTTGCTACGAGTGTGTCGTCATGAAGCAGTCCACATCTTCGGCAATCATATTTTAAAGAGTGGTGGAAGCGTACTTTTAAGTGTGAGTGCGTTATCTCCAGGGTATGGGACCCTTTTAGGGTGAAGCATCATTTGAGGTGGTCGAGACCGGACCTCTGTAGCCCCTCTATCCCGTTCTCGGGAAATTAATACAATGATAATGCGAACGTAATCAAATATTTGTTTACAAATTCATGGGACGTGGAGCGCCGGCAGCGAGTTGAAGATGGAATTGCCCGAGGCGGTGGACATCAGATCCAATTGAAATAATATGATTATTTTCTAACCTAGAAAATTGGCAATCCGAGTAGAAAACGACTACACTATTAACCCAATGGCAAGCATCATCGAGAAATTTTCAACCTATATTTTCTTATAAATTTTAAAACAAAATTTCAATTAAAAAAGATATAAAGATTCAAAAGCTTTATTTATAAAAGTATCAATAAAATGCAAAAAAATCCAACCCACTTTTACAGCTTTTTAAAAGTACTGAATTGCTACGAGTATGTCGTCATGAAGGAGGCCACGTCATCGGAAATCATATTTTAAAGAGTGGTGGAAGCGTACTTATAAGTGTGAGTGCGTTATCCCCAGTGTATGTGGCCCTTTTAGGGTGAAGCATCGTTGGAGGTGGTCGAGACCGGGCCTCTGTAACCCCTCTATCCCGCTCTCGGGAAATTAATAAAAATGATACATTCAGGCGAACGTAATACCAAAAGACGATGGACGACTTGAGGTACGAACCCCAGGAGCTTTTTACGAAGCAAGAAGTTCTGGGAAAACTAAGAATGACTCTTAGTGGAGCGGCGAGCGAGTTCGTATTCTATGGCAACATCAGATACGACCGCTCCGACCAGTTAGCTTCGCTAAGTTGGGCTTACACCTATGTAAGTTGACTTTTCGTAAAAAAAATTTTCTTTGGAATCAAGATTGTTGGCTTCAATTGTCGGAACTCACATACAAAACTGGTCGAGCCATCAAATACGACTACTCCTACTATTAGTTTCCTTAAATGGGCTTAAGCTACAATCGTCGGCTTTTCGTCTTCTAATGTCCCATCGAATGTGCGAGCAATGCCTTCAACGTATTCGAGTTGGTGATAATGCAACTGAAATTACCACCTGTTGCTGGGGCGTTTTACGCACCGATGTCGAGGTCCATTTGTTTACCGCTTTTTCCCTCCCCTCTCAAGCCTTACAATCACTTTCACCCTCCTCATCCAAGCAAGATGCCAAAATAAACGGATTTGTTACTATTATGAAAAGCATTGCTCGCTATAATTTTCCCCTAATTTGCCTTACATCAATACAAATGACAACATATATGATGCGATAAAAGAATTTCTTAATGTTGTTGCTTGCATTAGTGTTGCATTGCGCAAGCGTAACCCGCTACTTTACTTGCCTTTTATACTTATGAAAATGAGTGGAAGGGAACAAAGTTAAAAATAGGTGTAAGTTGAGAGTAATAGGGAGAGATTAAAATTTGTAAAATCACAGAGGGAATGGGAAAATTACAGAGGGACGGAGAAAGGACTAATTAATTAAACACTTTACCATTCTTAAAAAGATTCGAAGTGTTTTTATATGGAGGACTTATTTTTATTTTTGTGCTGAATCCGCCGGAAATATTGTGCAGCTTTTTGTTCGAGTTTATCACGATAGACAAAGCCAGGAAAGGTGGCACCTTTGGACAGTTGGGAAAGATTTTTGATAATAAAAGGGAACAGAGTTTTAGATGAACTCGTTTCGAAGAAAACGCGTTTCTGAATGACTTGGTGTGTAATTTCCCTTCTGAAATAAAAATAATTTTTAAAACAACCAACCTATATGTTTGCTTGCAAGGAAAATTTATGGGAGGCTATCAGCGTGTTAGTCTTAACTTGCGCAACAAAACGACGGGCCGGACAATTTTGGAGCAATATGATCGGGGAATAGAATACAACATTACTGTCCCCCGTATTCATTTTCGACCGGAAGTGTTCCTTTGTTATGAAATTTCCAAGTTTCAACCCAATTTCACTTATCTGTCCAGGACCAAAAAGTAAAAAAATTAAACATTTACATTTATAACCTTAAAAATGGGTGTAAAACACCAGAACAAAATTAGGGAATAATTTAAAAATCTATTCCACCATAATTCGTTTGCTTACAATGCATAATCAATAAATAATTCTGGAGGGGGGCTTTTATTAGAGGAAATGTACTATTGCGCATTTGTATCACTATAACTCGGTTCGTTGTATAAACGAAAAAAGGAGTAAAATCTCGATGCCTTTTGAAGATGGGTTTATCATGCAAGCAAATTATATTTAGAGCTTTTGAAGCTCTATCTTTTAGGATAAAAAATTATGGAAATTTTTAATTGCATTCCCAAATGTTAAAAACAATTGTAAAAGGTCAGAAAAATCAGTGAATCCTTTAATAGTAAATTTACTTCACTGCACATGTTTTGGACAGAGTTGCAAATTTTCAAATTTTATCCCCAGCCATTCCCAGCTAAAAAATTGATAAATTTCAAAAAATTTTCGTTTACCATCACAAAATTCAAAAAAAAATTTTTTCAAAAATACATCCTTCTGCGCCTTTCAAAACGTTTGCTTAAAAGTGGCCCTCAAATATTTAAAAAGTCTGAAAAAAAGTTAGAGCCCAAAAACTGAAAATTTTCAAAGGGGCCTAACTCGAAAATTCTTGAAAATTTTCCAAAAAAACTTACACTACACTACTAGATGTAGAATACAAAACTGAACCTTTTAGCAAGCCAGATCAGAACAAACGCCACGAAATGCCACTGAGTTAGAGTCAGAACAAAATTTTCGGTCTCCAACCCAGCAATTTTTGCTCGCGGCTACGGGTCAGGGTTTTTAGCGTAAGCTTTCAAGCCCTCTTACAACTAAACCAGGCATAGTCCAATTGGATATCTTACCACTAATCGCGAAGCTCTACAGGTCCACACAAAAAATCTTTTCTTCAGAGCGACTGCAGAAAAGAAAAAATTTGCGCCGCAAATCTGTTTTTTAAGAAACCAACAGAAAAAGTCGTTCTAGGGTAATTTTGAGCGCTGATTACAAATATGACCTTCATTTTTTCCAATTTAAAATGCCGGACCCGAATTCGAACATTGGCATTATATCCATAAAGAGCAATGTAATGACAGAATTACACGCAAAAAGGAGCATGCGAAGACGGAGCAAGTAGTGGGTGCCCGAGCGAGCGAAGGGTTACGAGCGCCTTGTTAATGTCGGTCCGAAGGCCAGACATCAGGCGCGAGCAACCCGGAGCGAGAAAGCGGCGCCCCACTTACTGGCCGCCGTAGTCGAGTGTGCGCTGGTTTTAGCGCAATTTTGAAGATATATAATCTTATAGATCATGGATATAATGCCAATATTCGAATTCGGGTCCGGGATTCGAAATTGGGAAAAATGAAGGTCATATTCGTATCAGCGCTCCAAATTATCCTAGAAACGACTTCTTTCTGTTCATTTTTCTAGTTCAAAATTTGGCCCCAAAACGGAAAAGTACTAAAAAGATGTTTTTCTTAATAAATAGACTACGTAGAAAAAGGAAAAAATATGTATTTACATAAAAATCCTATACCTAGAAATAATACATTAAATTTTTTAGAATGAAATTATAGATGCCAAAAATTCAATTACCGGGCTCCCCTTTGTAAAGCTAACTCCTCTATAAAATTAAAAGATTTCAGGGAATACATTAAGTTTTTCTAAGCGGCAACAGCTTTCCCTGTGATATTTTATATATCTGACATTTCATGTAATTTTACATTTTGACATTGTCTTTCAATTGGTTGTTTCTATTTAATTTCATGCACCATGTAATTTGTACATTTGGCTCTAATGCATTTTAAGAGTCTAATCAAAATCCATTTTAGTAGCCGAGACATCCAGAGGCCCAAATTTTTTGTAGCTGATCAAGTAAAAAGTTAGGGCCTACGTGTGTTGTCTATAAAAACCCGATTGGACTCATAAAGTGCATTAGAGCTGTACATTTTTGACTTGTATTTTGCTTAAATAAAATTAATACTAGAATAAAAAGTCGCTATAACCCCTTTTTGAATAAATATTTTTCATTCGGATAAGGACAAGAATTTCAAATGTCAATCCAACAAAACCGTATACAAAGTGACATTGGCAATTCTATCATTTAATATTTATTTCGAGGGGGGGTTCTAATGAAGAGTGGGCTTGACAATCTCCGAGATGCCATACCAAACTTAATTTTTTTCTTGATAACTGCATTTTAATACAATATAGGAAACACATTGTGTACAACAAAAAGGTAAAAATAATCCATCCTAAACATTGACAAGACATCAAATAAATATATCACTATTAAGCCCGGGCCCGGATTTGCTGAGATCCAGGTAATTAATTTTTTATCCGGTTTGCGACACCGTTGGAGTCGCATCAGACGTCAACGACCGTAACCAATGCCTTGAGCAGAAATGTTCATATTAAATGGAATTGTTTTGTCACCAAATATCCAAAAAAATGTGGTGGTACCCGAAAATGGACAGAAAATCTTTCAAGCAAATCTCACTCATTGAATAGAATAAAATATATTATAATTTTTAGAATGAAATAAAATGCCAAAAATTCGGTACCGGGTGCCCTTTGTAAGGCCAACCTCCCCTCTAATAGACCCTCCCCACTTTTTGAGAAGGCAAGATGTTGAAATATATGTATCTAGGTGCTCAAGGGTTCTCATATAGGAAATACGGTAATTGTTAGAGATCGGAATTTTGCTGGATTTGGATTTGGATTTTAGAATGTCCTGGATCTGGATTTCCTGGTTAAAAATCCAGAATTGACCTAGATGCAGATCCAGATATTTATTAATAAAAACCTGGATCTGAATCCAGGAAAAATCCAGACTGTATCCAGACCCGGTCCGATCTCTACTAATCATAGACTATTATTGTACTATATTAAAATTTTTAAATATTAATTTTAAATTAATATTTTTACATCCGCAGCAGCATGGTTAACAGCCTGAAAATGTGGAGTGAAGAAAGATTTTTAGGCAAATGTGAAAATGACAGCATAAATTAAGTAAGGGTTTAGCAAGGGGACCATTTCCAACCGCAACCTTATGAAATTGAATGAACCCAGTCATTTTTGAGGCGTAAAAACGGCAAAAACTGAGGTCAATTCAAAATTGAATTTAAATTTAAAAAAATTCTGATAATGTTTATTAGCTGACAAAGTCTCTTGCCGTAATCACTTTAAAAACGCATGCAATAATTAAAACATAAAATAATTTTATGTGTTGAGCTTATTGTGTACTTTACATCCCAAAAATTGGACTTTTCTTTTATTTAGCGGGTGAAATTTTTGATGATTTATATAATTTTATTGTAATTTTCGACCCTAGATTTGGAAAGTACACTACCGATAATCGTTAAATAATTATATTTTTTAAAACTCACAACAAGTGGCCCATTTAAGACAGGGACAACCCTCTAAAATGGATCAAAATAATGTGTGAGGTTAAAAATGCTGAAATTTTTTAGGTTATTCAGTATACAAAATTGTCTGTTTGGGAAAAATATTTCTATGAATTGATCTCCGCAACAACCTGCACCACAACATGGACAACAGCCACAGCATCGGTTGTCTAAGAATTGAAAAAACAATCAATATTCAAAAATTTAAAAATCAATTATTTTAACAAACCAGACAAATTCTCAAAAAAATTTTCGGCGGCGTTTATCGGCACCGCCTTCGCTGCCAAAAGTTTTGGACAGTTTATTCCGCCAATAATTAATGCGAAAGAGGAATCTTTTCACAAAAATTAGATTAAATTCTGTTAACAGGTCATCAAAAATTTTCCCTACCTATCGGGCAGCGAGACCCAGTACCTCGATCTAAGTAGTTTTTATCCGGGTAATCACAGACCTGTTTGCCTAACGCAACCGACTGCTGATAATTCATATCCTTTTATGTGCTTTTAATCAGCCTTTAGTTTGGAAGAAAAGCCTGTTAAATGAACCAAAAAACTTAGGAATTTTTTTTAAATAAGGCCTAAAACCTGTTTCGGTTTTCGGTTAACCGGGTGTCGACCAAAAACCAAAACCGAAAACCGGGGGTCCGCAAACCGGACTAACCGAAAACCGGGGGGACCGGTTTTAAACCGATTATTCTCTACCCTATTGGAAAGTACACTACCGATAATCGTTAAATAATTATATTTTTAAACTGGTTAAAATGCTGAAATTTTTAGGTTATTCAGTAGACAAAAAATAGTCTGTTTTTTGGAAAAAATAATTTTATGAATTGACCTCCGCAACAACCTCCACCATAACATGGACAACAGCCACAGCATCGGTTGCCTAAGAATTGAAAAAGACAATAAATATTCAGAATTTATAAATCGATTATTTTAAATTTGGTTTAGCCCCGGCGAACCCGTTCTCAACTTACGACCCGGCCTCTGACCTAATCCCCGACATTTTTGGACATTTTCCCAGTTCTGCAATTCCCGACCCGACCTCTGACCCGTTCACTGCGATTTTCTTTTCCCAGACGGCGGGTCGAGGCTGAACCTTAATTTAATCTTGATTCACTTTCAGCTAGTTGATAGTTAAACTAATTTTATTGAATTCACATCTTTTCAATAAAATAATTTTCTCCATTCTACGAAGTCTAATATGTCGTATAAAAACTTTTTTTTTGTCATTTGCTTATCAAGGACGTATCTAGGATGTGGCCTAGGCGGTACCGATAGGCGCCGCCGAGAAAAATTTTGAAAAATATAGCCAATTTTCTTTAAAAAATTAGGCCTAAATGAGGTAAAGGTGCTGCCGATAGGCGCCGCCGAGAAAAATTTTGAAAAATATAGCCAAATTTCTTAAGGAAATTGTAAATTCGATGAAATTGGGCAAAAATGACAATAAAATCAGTAACATGGAAAGGATTTGAACCTGACAAAGGAGGGGCCCCCAAGTGATTGCGCGACTTCGGGATGAAACTTGGTGGGTGGGTAGCTTGTCCCCGGTTTGTTATGTAAAATTTTCATCATTTTTGCTGAATGGAACCGCGCCGAGATATGAGGCTTTTCCTTCTTATTTTATTTATTTAGATCCATTAAATAGACAATTTTTTTTAATAATTAGAGGCAATTCATGTTAAAAAGGATTTTGACACATATGGAAGTCTTGATAGAAATGACTGATGAAACAAAGAATCTTGAGCGGTTGGAATATAGAGCCCCCTCTGAAGTAGAGACACACTTTAGAAGAAGATTGAAAAATAGAGCACCGGGGCACTATTTTAGGAATTACCGTAATAGAGCGGAATCAATCGTCTAAAATTTCATTGCATTTTGACGACAATCTGTTGCTGCTTTTTTTGGTTTTTTTTTATTTAGCGTTTAGTTATATATTTTTTTAATTTATTTTTAGTGACGAAAGCGGGCAGTGACGAAACGTGGGGTGCGCCACCCTGCTGAAATTGTCCACTATTGGGTCTAAAAAATGCACACATAGACTGGTGCAAATGCATCGTGTGTTCAGCGCTCACCCCATTCAATTACCGATTGACACTTAATTGCTAAATTACTGATCGGTGTGTTCGTCGTCGCCATTCAATTATCCTCCCATCGGCGGCATTTAATTTTCCTTAAAAAAAGTTCGAATGAATTTTTGGATCAACTGCAGATTACCCGACCTTAGAAATTTTACACGATCTTAAGTTGTTTACACGTCCATAAAAAATACAAATTAATATCCCTTTTAATTGCGCCCCACGTGGCTTCTTCAATTGACTGTGTGTGTACATTACGATCGTTAGAAATAAAATGAGATACGATTAAAAAATCAGAGATAAAATCGAATTTCGGACTTCCATTCTCGGCATCTGGTTTTATCCCTGGTGCGAGTCCATGTAAATAGCTTTAAAAAAAAACCTACCGCATTTGCCGAAGTTTTGGGAGCTTTTTACCGTTTTACCGTTACCGTGCCCGCACACTAATTTTAATGCTCGTCTGGCACATTAATTCACACGAATAAACGTGATGCAAAAAATGCTAATTCTTCAACAATTTATGAAACTAATCACACAAATAGTGATTTAATTGAGTACCTCTAATCTTTAACCGAATTGTACACGTGTTTTTCGCCTGGTTTTTGAGTTTTGGTGATCGCACCCCTGTTTCGAAATGAACGAAGTTTTTAGCAAATATTGAAAAATATTTTTCGCCTTTTTTTAAGCAAATATTTCGGCATTTTAATATTTTTTTCAAATATTTTGGCCTTTTTAATTTTTTTTGTAAAATTTTACTGAATACAAAAAAGGTACCTCTAAAAAAATCAATTTTTCCATAATTCAAAAAAAAAACCTCTTTTAAGCAGTTTTGGGGCAAGAATATTTTGCAACTGTGAAAAGCGAAATGGATAAAATGCAAATTATTTAGAATAATTTTTTTAATAGTGACCATTTTAATCGCAAAATATTTTTATGTTTTTAGCAAATATTTCGGCATTTTTAGCAAGTATTTTATTAAATATTATGGGTTCAGCCTTTTTTCGTTACGCCGACATCTTTCTGTTTTGCGTCCATTTTTTTGCTCGTTCAGCCGCTGCTTCTGCACCAAATGTGGTGGGATCCCTCCCCAAGCCGTATCCAGTGAAAATTTTTTTAGGAGGAGGGGGAATCGGAATTTTTTAAAGATTTTTGGTTTTGGGGGGGGGGGAATTGGGAAAATTTCTTTCCTTTGGGGGGTGGAAAGAATTGGCATTTTTTTCAAATTTTTGGTTTTTTTCGGGGGGGGGGAGGAATTGGGAAAATTTCTTTCCTTTGGGGAGGGGGAGGGGAATTGGGAAAAATTTTTTCCGTTTGCTGGGGAAAAAAACAAATTTTTTCCCCTTTTTTTTGGGGGGGGGGGAATTCCCCGCCCCACCTCTGGATACGGGCTTGTCCCCCTCCCTCCCCGCCCCTCCCGCCAGAGACCGGGGAGCCCAGAAGGCGAAAAATGCCAAACAATGAAGGATATTGATTAAATACGTCAGGGTTTCCGGGTTTAATCTAATTTGTAAGAGTTTCTCAAATGCCGCAACCGTTCTCGGCGGCAACACAGAGCAATTGCGAACTATGATGGACACACTCAGCTCCGATGAATTGACAACATTTCTCAACGCGTATTATTCGCCTGCTAATTTGCACCTGCCAATTGTGCCGCCGCATGGAATACATGCCGACAACCGAATAACTGTACTCGCGGCTGCAATCTACAAACAGCAGGCGGCAAAGGTGTCACTTTTGGTAAGATTTCAATACGAATAAGAAGACCTACCATACTTTTCTCTATTTGAAGGCGGCCCGGGTCTTCTATTTTTCAATCCCCTTCTAGGGGGGGGGCTTCAAATGGAGGGGGCCTTCAAATAGAGGGGGGCCTTCAAATAGAAGGGGCCTTCTATTTTTCGATCAACAAACTTAACTGATAAAATTTTTCTATGATCCAATTAAAAGTCAAAGGTCACTTCATAATCCATTATTTTCATCTTCAAACAAAAGACTTGAACAAAAATTTTACCTAACAAATAAGGGGTTTTTGAGGTCCGAATTTGGGGTTTTTGCCTTTAACTCTGTGGCCATTGCTAACACTGGCAAATATGCGCTTGTTCAAATCTTTTTTGTTCAGAAATTCGAAATATCTGAAAAAACATCTTTTTCAAAATTTTAATACTCTTAAAGAAACGAATGATCAAGCCTCTATAAAAAATTTTCTTGTCGCATATCTCTATCACAAAAAAAAAAGAAAGTGTTGCTAATATCAGAAATTTTCATTCTGAATAACTTAAGAATTTTTCTTAACAAAATTGCCTTTATTTTTTAAACTTTTAAGTAAACATTTTAAATTCTCCCTATTTGCGTTTTTTTTTGGTCCTTCCTATAAACCAACTGACATTTGTACAAAAGAAGTTTGGTGAAGCGTTTTTTGCTGCAAAATTTCAACCTTCTGCTGGGGGGCCTTCAAATAGAAAAAATACGGTAATCTATGAAAGTGCGTACCCAATTCATCAGTTATTGTTTAAAAATTATTTTTTTTTCGAACGAAAGTGCACAATTATTTCAGTTGGAATATGGTGCCGATGTGCAGCAGAGGTTGCTTTGGCACTATGAATACCGCCAAAAAACCTATAAAGCCAGTGAGTTTTCCTGATTTTACACAAATAATCAGGCATGGGCGGTGACGAACACGGACATTCCGCGGATATCCTCCGCGGAGTGTCCGAATGCGGACGACTGACAATGATTTTTGACAAAGTATAGTCCGTGACTGAACATTTGGGCAGTGTTCATTTGAACAGTGGATAATTGGACAGTGAAGGACAATTGGACAGAGGTGGAGATTTGGACAGTGGACAGTTGGACAGAAAATTTAAAAATACATGAGTAAGAGTGAAATTAAAGGAAAAATTAGAAATATTTTAAATATGAATCGAGACTTTCTGTCAATTAGGATCTGGAATGATACTTCTGCTGATATTTATTTGGATCGAGTCAATCGTCCAATTTTGGCTTAATTAAGAGTCATTCCATACCGTATGCCAGCAGATCCTAATTGACAGAAATTTCGATTTTTTAATTTTTTTCTTCAATTTCACTCTTAAACTCATGTATTTTTTTAAATATCTGTCCAACTATCCACTGCCCAAATGTCCACCTCTGTCCAATTGTCCTTCACTGTCCAATTGTACACTGTCCAAATGACCACTGTCCAAGTGTCCGGGCCGGTCGGGAGTCGCCTTTTGCCGGGATTAAGGCCGGGGGGGGGTGTCTATTCGAGGCATACGGTAGTTGTTTTAATGGGCCACAATTTTTTTTAGATATCACACCGCTTCATCTCGCTGCAGGGATTGCAAATCTAGAAGTGTGCCGTGTGTTGATCGCCCATGGTGCCAATGTGGACGAGCGCATGAACTTGGGGATGACACCGCTCATCTTGGCAGTCATCGGCGGACGACCAGTGGAAATTGGTATTGAAATTCTCTCGAGGAACGTCTAGCAGGCAGGGTTGGGGGCTTGAGGGGCACAGGCTTTACGTTTCCGCCCACCCCGCCCTCCAAGACGAAAAATTTAACATATTCAAAAAATATCCCTAAAAATAGGTTTTTTGTACCCCCTCCAGCCCAAGGGATCACTTCCTGGACCAAATCCTGGATACGTCCCTGGTCCCAATTCTCTGGCTCTTGGCCAAAGAAATCGAGTCTTTTTACACCCCCCCCCCCCCCCCTAAACATTGGATTTTGAATCAAAACTTCGTAACGAATACCGTATTTTCTTTGATAGCCGACCACCCTCCAATTGCCCTCCCCCCTCATTAGAGGGATATTGAAAAATTGTCGCCCGTGGGCGACTATTAGAGATAATACGGTAATGTCAAATTTCTTGGTGGGTGTTTTTGGGTTTTTGTCGGGAGTTTTGTGCCTTGAAAATCTTTTAACCAAATCCCGCGCATGACACTTTTAGTCCGACTTTTGGTCGAGAGCGGGGCAAACATTAGTCGCGGCAATGATGAAGGGATGACTCCACTGATTTGGGCATCATATTTTGGAAAGGTAGGTGTGGGTGACACTATTGTTTGAAATATTGAAATTAGATAAATTATTATTTTGCTTTGAATTTAATTCATAGGTGGATATTGTCCGCTTTTTGCTTGCCAACGGTGCGCGAGCTGAGCAAATGGATAATGCAGGTGGCTAAGTCCGGATTCCTGGGGGGGTTCTATTTGAGGGAATAAGCTAAATCAAAATTTATCGATTTTTCATCATCAGGGCTGTCAATTTTATGTAAATACATATTTTTGCTGGATTCTACTTAGTCTAATTAGTAGGGCATCCAATTATATTGATGTAAAATCGCTAAATATTGACATAAAATATTGACCAAAAATCCCGAAATATAAATTCAAAAAATATTGATATAAACCTAAAACTTCAAAAAAATTTTGAGTTTTCGGCAAAAAATAGAGTTTTTAGGGAGCACTTTTCGTGCGTTTCAGGCCCCATAGTCCAGGAATTTTTTTTTTAATTTCAATATAATTGGATGCCCTACTAATTAGTAAGAAAAACAACTTTTTTTTTGTCATTTGCTTATAAAGTCGGGACTTTTATTTACATATTTTTATACATATTTCAAGCCTTTTTAAAAACAACTGTCTGGCTCTATAAATTCAAAAAATTAAATTTTTTAATTAAAGTTAGTGTATTCTTTTGAATAATTGGTTGTAAAAATTAATTAAAAAACTGTTATTATAGAAAGAATTTTTTTTAATTAATATGTACCCCTAATTTTTGAATTTATCTTACTTTGGTACATATTTTCAGGTTTTTGCTCAGTTCATCATTATTTTGGAATACTTTCAGGCGACATTTTTCCACTGTTTGACGCCGCTTTTTCGGGCCATTTGGATGTGTGTCGCGTGTTGGTTGAGGCGGGCGCTGACGTCAACCAGCGGGCAGCAGGGGACGGACGAACGGCACTGATGGAAGCCGCTAAACAAGGCCATTTGGAAATTGGTCAGTGGATAGATTTCACTACCATTTTTTCAATAATAGAAGCCCCCCCCCCTCCCTCAATTTTAAGCTAACTCTCGCAATAAAAAATCCAATCACTGCCGTTTTTTCAATAATAGAAGACCCCTCCCCACGCTGTTTGATGTCCACTTCCAATAAAACCCCCCCCCCCCCCCCATTTGTGGTTCTGCCCCCGAATCGCCACCCTCCCTCTAATAGAAGTCCCTCGGCTAGGGAATATGACACAGCCCACCACCGGGATCGAGTACCGGAACCGGGAAATTTTTAGTCCGAAGTCCAAAAGAAAATTTGAAAAAATGTGCAGCATTGTTCCACAATCAGGCCCGTAACTAGGGGGGGGGGGGCTGAAATCGAAAAAATGGGAAAAATTTGCTTTTTCCCCAGCAAAAAGAAAATTTTGAGGAAATTTGCCGATTCCCCCCCCCCCCCCCCCCGAAAATTTTGGCTTGCCCACAATGACCGATTAGGCTTCCCTATGTTCAGTTGACTTACTCGTCAAACATGGTGCCAAGGTTGACCAGAAAGACCATGCGGGACAAACTGCAGTGAATTTCGCGTCCAAGGAAGGCAGGTCAAACGTCGTGCTTTATTTGCAGAAGATTGGAGCGGCACGCACCGAACTGTGAACAAAACGACGCGGGTGAGCACAGCCATTTCGGTCGGGATCAGAATGGGGCCAAATTTTCTAATAAATAATTTAAAAAAAGTGTAATAAAATTCATTTTCACACCGTATTCCCTTTAATAGAAGCCCTCCAGCCCCTCTCCTCCATTGAATGTCCCCCCTTCAATTGATGTTCCCCGCCAAAGGGATATTGAAAAATAGTTGCACGGGCGTCTCTATTAGAGGAATAATTGCTTGAAAATATTTTTTTTCAGAACGAAATCAATCTTATTGTTTTTAGGTTGTTATGCTGAGTGAACTGAATGGATTGCTGCACTGTTGATGATTGATGAGGAAGGATGAACTGTGTCTAAAAATCTACCAACTTCCCCCCCCCCCAAACAAAACTCCACCTCTAAAGGAAAGAAAAAAAAGAAGGAAAAAAACAAATTTTTTAAAAATTTGTTTTTTCTTTTATTTTTTATTTTTTTCCCTTTTTTGGTTTTTAGAATAGCACCCAGCGATGCACACGGATCCACATTTCGTGTCCGGATATGTCCATCCTTATCTGTTTGGATCGTCCCAATTTTTGGTCATATCCTCACGCGGATATCCGCGGGTATCCGTGGATTACCCGTATCCGTGTGCACCCCTGATAGTACCTCCTAAAATTTGTGGTTGAATCTGAAAAATATGTATATGATCTTTTAATAATCTATTGCCAAACTTTCATGTTTTTTTTGCTAAGCCATTCTTGAAATAAAATTTCAAAGGGATAAGGGTTAGCCCTGCTGGGGGGCAGGGTTAAAATTTAACTATACCCTTGGGGTTAAATAAGATTTTCAAAAATTTCTACATTCATTTAATTTAGTGTTGCCAAATTTTTTTAAATCTAAGACTTGGACAGCAAATCTAAGACTTTTTCGCAAAATATTGTATAACATTCAGATTTTATAAAATATTAAAAATTTTAATCAGACAAAATTTCAATGACGACTTGATTCCAAAGGTAAAATTTTAGGCAAAAAGCACACGATCATTTATGAACACAGCAAAGAGATGCTCTTGTCAAGTTGAAAAAAGAACGTGATTCGATTGATATATTTGGACCCAAATTGATCGCTCCAAGCCCATTTTATTTAGTGAATAAACCATTGAAATTCACCTGCCATATTTCTAAAATATGAAATTATTGAGTTGGGGTCATATCGGCCCCGCTTCGGCCCCGACCTTTGTTTTATCAAATATTTCCTTATACCTAATTGTTTTTTTTATTGTTTGCTTTTAATTGGATTTGCAATCCACAGCAGAAATAAACTTCAGTTGGCTCGGAGTACTTTAATTAAACTAGGTAGGTAGTTCCGGTTCATTAATGTTCACCAAACTCAACTTTTTTAATTTTATTTCTTCCTAAAATTTTCACAAATTTCTGTGGAAGTCATATGTTCCAGCTGTACCAGAGAAACATGTTTAGGTTTTTGGAATCATAAAATTTTTTTAGAAAGGTGTTGCAAAAAGATTTTATAGTCCGCAAAATAATGAGTTTTTGTTAAGTCGAGACTTTTTTCCCCCTTTTTTGAGCAAATTCTGATCAGGCAACTTATTCACGATAATGATAAAGGGGATTGAAATTATTTTGTGCTATATGAAAGCCCATGTACTGGGGTAAATAAATATACATAAACAAAAAATAAGCATCTAAATTTTCCAGTCAAAATTTATAATTCTACAAATTTTATCATTTTGGGTCAAGACTTTTAGGTCAGGGCAACTATTAGGATTGCAATTTTTGTAAAATCAGTCAAAAAAGAAAGCCCAAAACAGTTTTTTTAGTGCGAAAAATGCCAAAATAGGTGCTATAATTATAAAACTCCATTTTAGGTTTTTAGGTGACAAAAAATCGCTCTAATTCAGCTGTTTGGCGAAAATGCTATTTTCAGACTTCTCTCATCAGAACAAAGCTGTCAAAAAATTGGTTAAAACCCAAAATCCGGGCCTTATTATACTATCAATTACTTTTTTTTTTGATAATTGAACTCCACCTATTTGACGTCGCCCATTTGCCCGTTGACAGCGTTGTAAAAAATGGGGTATGGCGGACGAGTTGCAGCAGCTGTCACAAAGGGACACGCATTTTTTGTCTCGCGAGTGGTGGTCGAGCGGCTGTCAAGTATGGAGCCGCCCGTCCGCCCGTTGACAGCGCCGCAAAAAAATGGGTTAGGCGAACGAGTTACAGATGATTGTCACAAACTGTAACGCATTTTTTGTCGCGCGAGGGGTGGTCGACAGCGGATGAGATGCCCAATTCTAAAGTTTATCCAAATATAATTCATCTCGCAATAACATAAATAATATTCACAATTCTGGTTTATCCACTCCATTCATTTTTTAATATTAGCGGGTCATTCATTGCCATTCCCGATCCCCAAAAATAAATCATGTGGAGAGCTTAATATTATCTATTTTCAATCGCAGGCCCCTCGTGGCCACGTTCTGGAAACTCCTATCCTTTTTCCTTAGATAGAGAGGCCAATCCTAGTCGAAAAACGGCTATGAAGTTTTATATATATATTGAGCTTTTTGGGAAAATGTTTAACAAACATGCAATAAAATAGAAAAATGCATCTCTAAGAATTAACTTTTCTTATTCGACAATTTCTTCGGCCTTAGGTCAGCAAGCCGAAGGACAACCTTAGAACATATTAAAACGAGATATGCTGAAGTCCCGGTAGAAAAGACGAGACCGGGGACTAATCCCGGGTAAAACTAGTCCCGGTCAAGCTGAAAAAAAATTTATTCACTGCTTAAATGCCTTTAAATTTTATATAAAAAGTTTTAAAATAATTCGAGAAATTCACTGTCGGCCAGTTGTTCCTTTCGGCCAGTTGTCCCTTTCTGTCAGTTGTCCCTTTCGTCCAGTTGTCCCTTTCGTCCAGTTGTCCATTTCGGCCAGTTGTCCTTCGGCCAGTTGTCCTTCGGCCAGTTGACCTTGCACGAATTTCTCCATAAAAAATCAACTTTTTGGATTTATTAATCCGAAAAATTAATATTTTTTCTATCGAATAAAGTGTTTTTTTTTCTATCTTTTGGTTGTAAAAGTTAAAATACTACAATTACATGAATAATTTTTAAATTAATTTGAATCCCTATTTTCAATTTTTCCTACACATTTATTTACATTTTGGGCATTTTTTGGTACATATTTTTCCAGCTCTAGTAGAAATATAATTTTTTGAATTTTAATAGAGCTAAAAAGTTAATTTTTCCAGGGAAAATTTTTTCGAATTTCGAGTAAGAAAAATTCGTTTTTATGGGTGTATTTTTAAAAAATTGAAAATAAATTTTTAGGGGTGCATTCTCGATCTTTTATTTTTACTTAAATAAAAGTGTATATTTTTCTCGAAGTGTTTTCGGTTTTTTGATGGGTTATTTTTGCAAAAAATATTTGTGTTAAGAAAAAGAGCAGAATCCGCCATTTCATTGTTCTTTTATTTTATACAGTCTTTTTTCCAAATAAATAAATTAATTCTATTCGTTTAAATCCAACAAAAACTGTCATTGTTAATTTGCTACTGTTCAATTGAGTGAATTATGTAAAAATCTCCCATTCTTAAATTGAGGCATTTCAAAATAATTTATTTATTCACAATTTACTAATAAATTTTTGTCATATTTTTATGTGTATTTTCTTTTTTTAATTTTTCTACGTCTTCTTTAATCGACACCTTGGCTTAACCGCACGAAAAATGTTGCCGCCTCTTGCGTTCAGATCCTTTTATGATAAGGATTTGGAGACTTATATTAATTGCATGGTGCAACTGACTGGCCTGCATTATCTGATAATACTTTCTTATTTTTTTTGAAGCATATGTACATAATGCGCAATTTAGCCCTTTATTTAAACAATTTAATTTGCCTTTCAATTTTTTTATGCGTTTAAATCAGTTGTTTTTTATAATTTGAGAATCGGTTAATAGAATTTAAATAAACTGAAGGTTTATAAATTCTATTTTTTGAAAAAGAACCAATAAAAAACTGTTAATTATAGCATTTAATTCAATTCACAACAAGGTATGAAAGCCTCCTTTTCCTGTGCTTTTTTATTAATTAAAATTAGTGGTTAAAAAATTTACGCAAAAAAAGGGTGTCATAAAATGATCCCTGGTTGAGTGTTTGACCATTGTGGAATTTTGTTTAAAAGATTTAAAAGATTTTCATCTCCAGTCAAAAAAAATTTTTTTAAAGAGCTTTTTCTGTTGAAATATTTTTAATTTAGAATATATTTAAATTTTTTTTTGGTTATTTAAATAATTAATAATAAGGTAATTTCAGAATGTTTTTATTCTTATTGGTTGAATAAAAAGAATTCGAACAAGTGCATTCAATTATATCTTGTTTCATCATCTAATTTAAAGTTAACTGATTTCCTAATAACAAATCTTTTTATATTCATTGTAGAGAGTGAACATGACTCACCCAACACTTTTATGTACTTTAATTTTCACAATTTAATTAAATTTTTAAAGATTGTATGTTGGATGTCTTTCTTTTAAGTGAATGAATTGCTCTTCTAATCAGAGCATATTGGTATTTATTTTTATTTAACATACTTTTATATATTTAAATTCAAAAAAGGTCGAATGCCTTCCACAATAAGCTTTTTGAAATAAAGATAAAAGTCCTATCTGTAAAGAAACAAGCCAATACTGACTATAGTGAATAAATTGATGAGTTAACTTAAATAATTTACGGATGATTTTCTCCATAAGCAGATGCATCTGCGCGTTACCCCTAGCATAGCTACATTGAATGAACATGTTTTTAAAAGTGTAAATATTTTATGTAGTATTGTTGTTTATTTCAAGTTTTTAAATAGCTTTATATATATCTTCTTCAGTTTCAATCAATTATTTGCAATTTTTATTTATTCAGATTTAAAGTTGATGTACCTACTTATGCTCTTAATCAATTGAAAAATAGTGATTTTGACATGATTAAAGCGGATTATTTGTATTTTTTATTTCTCTATTTATTTTGGTAATTATTTTTTCTTGTCTTCTTGGCCTAAAAAAATAAATCAAATTTTAATTAATTTATTTTTTACTCGTTTTTTGAAATTGCTTTACTATTAATACTATTTTAGTTTATTTATTTTAAAATCTTGTAAAGACTTTACATTTAACAGAATAGCTATAAATTTTTTATTTATGTTTTTGTTTTAGTTCTTAAAAATATGATTTAATGAATCGACGGTGTATAATTTTATATAAATTAATTTAATTATTCAACTAATAGGTAAGCTGTTCCGATTTTTGAATAACTTGCCATTACGATTAGAGATCGGACCGGTCGGTCTTTTCGATTTTTAATTTCGGTTTTTAACCGAAAAAACCGACCGAGAAATTTTTGAGTTTTTCGGTCTTTTTCGATTTCGGTTTTTTAACCGAAACCGACACCGACTTTTTCAAAGAAACGAAACAATTGACCGACTTTTATGAAAAACCGAATGGCGAATTTGAATGAAAATGCATAGTTTTCTTTGATTAAAATCATTTTTCGGTGTCATAATAGCGGAATGGTTGTGCTAGGTTAGTTCTAACCCCTTTCTTATTATTTTATTCAGTCAGAGTTCCCATTTGTGCTTATTTTTTTGAAAATTTTGATTTTTAATGACAAAATTTGTTAAAAATCAAGTCAGTTTTTTCCAAGGCTTCCTCGTTCTCGCCTATCGGCACAAACGCCGCCCCCCACCCAACAGAAAGTGTCTGTAGTGAAAATGTGACGCGAAAAAGCGTAGAAATAGTAGGAAATTCCGTTAACAAATTCATTTAATTTTTACGAATTTTCCCTGGCAGCGCCTATCAGCACCGCCAGACTCACTAATAAATTTTTGATTTCTTGGACTTATCTTTGACCCCAAAAGCTTATTTTTATCCAGTGATCTTGGGACTTAAAATTAAAAAGAATTTTTGAAATGTCATTTCGGATAAAATTAAAGATGAATTTATTTTTAAATTTTAATATTTATAAATTTTTCAAATTTGTATTTTACTTTAGAAATTCCCAGTTTCGCCTGAATCAAATTATACATACATAATTTTGATGAAAGGTCCCAGGTCTCATGCTATCTTAGTAGGGGGTGGTAAAAAAAGGCTATTTTATATCCGAAATGCCTATTTTTTAACGCAACCTTCCAAAAAACTAAATTATAAATACTGATTAATCAATTTGGATTTAATAAAAATCCGTTTTATTTCATTTTGGAAAAAAGCCTCTGTTCTTGTGTTGGATGCAATTTTGTATTTTGAATAACATTAATTGTGCTTTTTTATATACATATTTATAGCTTATAGACAGAATTCTTTTATAATTTTACCCCTTAATCTTTTTTAACCTGAAAAGGGATGTGATAAAATACATTCGAAAATTTTCATATTGTTATCCAAAGCTCCATTTCCGCTATTGACTCTGTTCATCATCTCGGTGATACCTTTTGGATTTATTCAACCTCTTTAATCACACGCATATCAATGGATTTCAACTTAATTTTTGATTTAATTAAGCTAATATATCTTCAATAATTACTTTGAAATTTAATTTTATTTATTTAATCAGTTGAGTACAAAAGGCGCTGCTTGGTTAAATATAAGCAAATTTGCATTCTCAAAATCATTACATGTAATAATCATGTAATTTCTTCTTGCTCTCTAGGAAATAATGCAATTAAATTATATAATATTTTTTCTTCTTAGGAAAATTTTTGTGCGACATTGTCAATCTTTGCTAACTAAGACGTTGTCAATCTTTGCTAACTAAGACGTATTTTTCTGTGATTTCCCACCCTAATGGAAATATAATTCTTAAATATTTTTTATATTTATACTTTTAGAGACAATTACAATCATTATAATTTAAATTTTATTATGTTTAACATTGTAATTTGAATTTAGGTACATTTAAGTACCATTTCGATATTTTAATAATTCATTAAAGGGTTCAAATTTGTTTGTGGCTTACTGGTGTGTTCGAAGTAAATTTAAAAGAAGTTTCAGTTCAAGTTTCATCTAGGCTAGATCGTCATTGCAAATGCTTTACCCAATTTATATTGCAAGTTAATTTTATATTTCTAATTTTCAAAATTTTAAATTACTGTTCTATTTCAATAAATGATCGTACACAATTAGAGGTTTTTGGGAAGTCCCATCCGAAATTCATACCCCACCCTCTCGATGAGCGTGGCAGGGAGGGGGGATATGATCGAGAATTTAAATTAACAATTAATTTAATTAAAATTGCCACAGTAATTGTTCCCCTAACCAATGGACCGTCTTCATCTTGTTCTTGCAACGCTTGTTGTGGCCGCTGCACTGCTTTGTCTCGTGCTGTCTGACGGTCAGTGTTACCGCTCCCTATCGGACAAAATCAGGATCCTTTCAAAATTTTTCCAAGTTCCTGATCCTGATTTTTGTGTTTGCCAGGAACCTAATCTTGATTTTTTTAGGATCCTGTAGGGATTTTGTCAGGATACTGATCCTGATTTTTTATCAGGATCCTGTCAGGTTTTGCCAGTATCCTAATGCTAAATCTTCCTTATTTCTGATTTATAAAAACTTTTTGTTTCTAGAATCCAGCTGCAAACAGATGAACATCCTGTTTAGCATCTTAGGGAACAGCACAAATACTGATCATCCAACTATTGGCTGTGAAACAGCATGCTACGGCGTTTTGTGCCGATCCGGTAAGTTTTTTTGCCATCTCTATTGATGCTTGCTTGTCATTCTCACATGATATTAATGACAGGCAGAAACATGTTCTTGCAATGGAGCTGCACCGAAATTGACGTAGCTGAATTCGTAGCAACATCTATCGAGCAAGCTATTAACGAAGCCAAACACCTAAACGCGTACGCGCCTTGGAAATGCGTGGCTGAATTAGGCGCCCTAGGCGCTGAAATTAGTAAAGAAATTTTTATATATTTATTTTTTTAAATAATTTTTCAAGATCTTGGAAAAAAATTCAAAAGGCGATTCCTTTCAGATAGCACCAGATTAATGAATTAAAAGAATTTTGTTCGAAAGATTGAAGCCGACCAACCCCCTCCTATTCGTCCTCCCCTCCTTCGAGGGGGTGTTATAAAATAGAAGCCACGGGGCGTCTATTATAGGAATAGAGACAAGAAATTTAAAATATGTTCAACGAAAAACTACACTTTTGATTTATGTGCCAATTTTTCAGGTTTGGCAGCCCATGGATACCCGTCGCCCGAATACCATCTTGTCGACCCAACATTAACCAAGGCACCTCCACCAACCGAACAGCCGGCGCCGGAACATTCGACCGACCCCGATTCAGCGAACAACAGCACCACGAACACGGCAGACGGTAGAATCATCAAAAAAAAAGATTGTGCTCTATGGGCTCGAAAAATAAAAAAGGTCATTTTTTGCTTTTTTCGGACATAGCTTTTTGTAAAATTATAATTTCTGGTCCGGAAACAGCGGTTCCGGAACTGTCCAGTTCAGCCACTTTTGAATGGTGGTTTTTGAAAAAATATAGAAAGTTCAGATCCAGTTGGTCTCTAACCATTAGGCTTCCATTAAGGACCCGACCGACCCAGTTACCTTTTGAAAATCCCGGGCATCTGGAGTAAATCTAACTTTATAAGGATATTTTTTATTAAATAAAATCGAGAAAAAAAACACATTTTTCAAAGTAATGAATACTTCTGCGCCACCTTTGCTGCAGCAGCCTCATTCATCGCATTCAACAACGACAACGACGGCAATTCCCATTAACGGTAGTTTATTAAGTACACACCTAGTTATTAGGTACGCAATATAATTAGTTAGTCATTTCTGGAAGTTTCGGTTTCAGGGATTTAAGGGGCCACTTTTTGGGGATGGGATTGAATATAAATAGGTAAGTGTTCTTTCTATTTCTGTGAGCGCAACGGCTATCGCAACACCGAAAATTTTTTGTATAAATATATATGTAGCAGTTGTTAAATATGTTTGCGAATTTTACAAATCCATATTCCAAATTTACAGCGGAAACTGCGTTCCTGAATTTTGCCTCATTGCTCGTATTTGCCGCCGGTGCCCTTATGCTATTGTTCGTTCGTTGCATTTTGTGTTAAAAAAATTTATTTAAAAACAGAATTTTTGATTAGGTACCTAAAGATTTTTTTGAAAATTTATTTTAAAACCAGTTTTTTCTGCATGGCTTTGGTAATCATCTGCTGTAAGTGCCAGGAGCAGCGACAGAAACGGCATGAACAAAGACAGAAGAAACGCCAGCACACTGGGCCAGGTAAATACCGTATTTTCTGTCTAATAGGACTCAATGGGGTCTTTATCTGTCCCCGCGGGAGGACCAGAGACTTGTTCAATAATAGACTTTTTTTATTTTTAAAATCTTATGGATCAAAGTGATTAATTAGGTTATTTTTTAGGCTACATAAAATAAGATTGTCTTACATAGAAATTCTGCAAAAATGGTTTTTCAAATAAGGTTGAATTTTTCAAAAAAAAAAATTCTCCCCAACTAAAACCCACTCTAGTTATTTCACTGATAAATTTTTAGGTTCAACTAAACCATTTACGTCCGCAAAATCATTATTATCCGCCACTGCGGTGGGCACAACGGATTGTGAAGGTCGTTCAGTGGTCACAATTGACGGACAAAAGGACGAAATTGTGGTAAAAATTATTTACATGAATTTTGGTTGAAAAAAAAGTTATATAAGGCATAAAAAGATTATTTCTAGCATTTAAATTATTTGTATAAATTTATCATTTATGAATTTGATGGTGGACCGATAAAAATATTTATTTTTTTGAATTTATAGCTGCATGACTACAGCCATCGGCAGACGGTAAAGTCTGGAACTGAAGAACAGCTGCTGAACTTGTTGGCAGCCTGATCGTTTTGCCGACTCAACCGATAAAGAATGTCGGATCATTAAAAACAACTGCTAATGAACAGCAAATGATCATTTGATTAAAAAGGTATTAAGAATACCATTTATCAGTTTTATTTTACCGCATTTATATTATAAGGCAAAAATGAACGTGGGAAAATTAATTTGCGTAACTATCATATTTTATTGCATACCGATTTCCTCACAGGGGCGAATCGTAAAAATTCGTGAGGCTGTTTAAAGGATTTTAAGAAACAATTTGTCAATTTGAATACCTCAAAACAAACCGACGCAATTAAGTTTATGAATATAAACAAATTATATTTTAATATTACTTAATCATAAAATAAAGCAACCGTCTAAACAGTTAATTAAATAACTGGAAACCATAAAAACAGTGTGCGGATAAACATACTGGCCAAAACATAATTTAACTTAGGAATACCAAATTAACATTTTATAGAGACCAGTCATAACAAAACCAAAAACCTTTATGGAAGCAATTTATCTATTTATGTATTAAAAAGGTTGGTTTATAACCATAATCCCAAAAAAATGTGAGGAAATAAAAAAAGCTTCACTGTCGTTTAAGTTGCTATAAATGACCACATAAGATTACTTATTTAGGAATTTAAAAAGCTTTAAAAAAATATTGTCAAAATTTAAAATTACATTTATATGAGCAAGCTATTATGCAAAAATAGCATTTGTCTGAAGATTTGATTAAAAAATAAAGAATTTGTAAAGGTACAATAATATTTTATCATTAAGTATTTCTCGTGTAAGTCACACTTACTTAAGATAAAAAGAACATATGATTTTTATTTATATATAAATACGTTGTTTTATCTTAAAGCATATACTGTATTAAATAAATGGACTAACAGAGAAAAAAACCAGTGTTATAACACATAAATATTAATTTGAATAGC
Source organism: Heterodera carotae (assembly GCA_024500135.1). NCBI lineage: Eukaryota > Metazoa > Nematoda > Chromadorea > Rhabditida > Heteroderidae > Heterodera > Heterodera carotae. The sequence continues at coordinate 24,825 of JAKKIK010000445.1, forward strand.
GAGGAATAGAAAATATGAATATTAATTTGAATGACAAGAATATGAACTATTATTTTTCATGAAATTGAAGGCAAAATTATTTTAAATTATATATTTATGTTAAAAAAAATATATAATGAACTGTTTTAAATAGTTTATAAAATCAATCAATTACTTTTCTGCTACGATTGAAAATTATATAATTGCCATAAAAAAGTAAATATCTAAAACTTTAAAAATTTATAAATGCAGTAATAATCTTCAGAGGACAAAGTTTAAATAAATTTATATGAATAATATTAGCGGATGCAAGCCGCTGATGATCTACAGACACGTGCCCTTGACGGAACGCTCCTTGCGAAGCTGTGCGAGAACCGGGGGTCTGCCAAAACCGGGGTGACCGGTTTTAAGCCGATTTTGTCCAACCCTAAAATCTATTATAAAACGCTGAAAACTCCCATTTTCAATTTAACACGGGACATTTCGAGTTTTATGGGCGGATACACTTGAAAGAAGAGAACTGAAATACCGAATGTAAGCATAAAGGCACGCTGAATTTTCTGATGCGTACATTTTTAGAAAAAAAATATTGCGAATCGTTTCGTAAAATATGACAATAATTTTTATTAAAATATACAAATTAAAGGTGAAAAAAATCATATAATATATAGGAAGCGCATCAAATTTAAATTTATAATTATTGGGTGTAAGAATAATGGACTTTGCATAAATATGCATGTAAAATAACTGATAATGCTGGCAGCGGAAACAAAATAATAAAATAAAAATGAAAAAATTTTCTTTGCAATTATAAGGAAATGGTAGCAATTAAATATGTATTACAATCTTGCCAATGTTTAAAAATATAAGCTTCAACTAGCGGGTTTAGGCATGCAGGGGTCTGTCGATTAGCTTGATGTTTCTATTAGAGATCGGAAGTGCTGAATTAACTAAAATAAAATATAAAATGAAAATAGCAGTGATTATTTTTATTTACAAAAATATTTCCTTTTACCTTTAAAGCGAATGAGTGACAAAATCTATCAATAACCCAGAGATTGCACCGAAAATTTTTTAAAAGAGGTCAGAATTAAGATTTTAGGGTCTAAAATTAATTTGTTGAGTAATTTGGAAGCTTGAAAAAGAAAAATAAATTTTTCTAGGTGGGATCTGGCGGTGTCGATAGGCGCCGCCAGGGAAATTTTGAAAAATTAAGTTGATCTGTTAAGAGAATTTGGTCCATTCTTCGATTTTTGTGTTTTATTTTTACTTCTGTAAATATTTTGGCGGCGTGAAGCGGAGCCGATAGGTACCGCCGAAGAATTTTTAAAGAAAGTTTTGAGAAATTTTACGGTAATAAACGTTGGCTGTACAACTTCATGGAATTCCAAATCAAATTGAAATATTTATTTAAAATGTCACCCATTTTACCAATAATATTTTATTTTCATGTCGATAAAAACTCTCTCAAACGGAATTTGAAAAAAATCAGGATCAGGATCAGGATTTCGGAAATAATCAGAATCAGGATTTTTCAGGATTTCAGGATACAAATCCTGGTTTGATCAGGATCAGGATCCTGACAAAATCCTGACAGGATCCTAATCCTGTCCGATCTCTAGTTTCTATATTCAATTTTTATGACAAAAAAAACTTTATCATTTTTTAAGTCTATTATTTATTTTAATATTTCAGGCTTTATATAATAAATGTAGAATTGCTACAAAGAATCAGCATTTTTTTAATAAAAAGGCGTAATATTCTTATCACATAAAAATTAAATATCTTTTTAAATCACAAGACATAAAACAAAATATTTATTAGTTCGAGTCTATGCTATTTCCTGTATCTTTGTATCACATAGTCGGTGTAAAATTTTAACGTGTCTGCTCCACCTATTTGAATTTTTTATTTTATTCTATAATTTTGGGTAAACATAGGATTTTTGATCTTTAGAATTTAACTAAATCAGAGCAAAAATAGTTTAATAGGTTTAGCTTTAATTTCTTTATTTTTCATCCGCTTCTGTGACGATTAACATTTTAATTTGTATTTTTTCTTAAACCTGGTTTTTCTAATTTTGGACTGGTCGATCTTGAAAATTTGTTTATAAATTAACTTTTATGGTGTTTAATTTTACAAAATCCTAGTTCGGCTTTTAGGTATTTATATTTTTGTTTTCTGTTTTTCGCGATTCTCGGCATATGTTGTTGTAGTGTGTGACTTTATAGTCTGTTTTAATTATTAAGTCATAATAAAACTATGCGTGATACATAATGTTATGATTTTTTGATTTCAACAATTCTTTGGAGAGCGAAAATGCTTGTTGCAGCCCAAGTACAGTGAGCAATTAATTATTTTTTCTGCGAGACAATTTTTTTATTGTCGTTTACAGATTTGTGAGCAATACCGTCCCGTTTAGTAATCAACAATGTTTTGGCTCCTTGCACTCGAAAGTAGTTTTAGCCCAAGTTTCCGAATGAGCACATGGACTCCATTACTTCTATGAAAAATAAAAAATTTCATTTATTAATTTTTTATTTTTCTTAATGTGTATTTTTTTTTTCTTTCGAACTCTGAGTTATCAATCTTTGCCTTTTTATAAATTATTATTTTATGCATTAATTAAGAAGGATTGTTACCAATATTTAACTTTTTGTTGGCCACTGATGCAATGTATTTATCATATCCCTATATGTTCATTGCAATTTTCAATTAATTATTTGATTAGGTAGGTTAATGTCAATTTCTTCAAAAACCACGAGAATTAGTTTTTCTGAATGCTAAACACGAAATGTCAAAGATTAAAAAATTGCTTGCTTTTAAGTTATGAGTTTATATTGCAACAAATAATTTTTATAATTTTAGGTTTTTACATTTTTGGTATTCTGAACATAAACCTTTATTTTTTTTGTTTGATCAGAAAATGTCCTGAATGTGTTATTTCAATTCTTCAATCGCTCCTGGGCTTCAAATTTGAAGATGGGTGATCAAATAAAAGATTTAATTGTCGCCTTTTACTTCAAGTCTTATCAACTTTCTATTCTTGATTTTTTATTTTTTGTTCACATGCCTTTTGTTCACCTTTACATTTTTATATCATTTTCATCCTAACATTTCATTATATTTCATTTTGTTAAAAGTTTTAATGGCATTTTCTTTACAACAGCCATTTTATCATTTTGGTTATTTTATTTATGATTAATTGTTTGGCAAATTTTCCGTACCCTTTTTATTTCAATTCATTTTATATGCGTATGATTTATCACACTTTGTGTCCCTTCAATCCTTAATTTTTATGTCATTTTTTATTTCTACTAATTAATTAAGTTTATTATATTTCATAAGTTTTTTAATTTTTATGATTTGGTGCTATTTTCCTTTGAGGATTTTAGTTTTTGGCGTCGAACTCGCGCTCTTTTATTATTTTGTCCGTGTATTGGTTAAATTGTTTTAATTCTTTGGAATTTAAATTCTCATTCCTCTGAAGGTAAATATACTTAACATATTGATTTATTTTTATAGTAAATTAAAATTTTTCAATCTTTTTGGTTTCGTAGAATTTTTTGGTCATTGTTTTAAGCAAAATAACTTTTTTATTAATATACTTAAAATTAATAAAAAAATTTAACAATGTTTTCTTTATATATCTTTTCTAGTACCGGTGGATTAGGTTACCTTAAAAAAATTGCATAATTATATAATTCTTTTTCCAATTTTATTTAATTTTGAACAAATTCTGCCTTTTATTTATATCATGTGACTAATGATGGATAAAATCCTGATCCGTGAGACAACTGATTTTTTTTTCATGGTAAGTTCTGGGTTTTTTGAACAACAATCATTCATTCTCTTATCTTAACGTTCACGTTTTAAACCAATATATCGTGCGATTGTCTCTATTGACTTGATTATGGTTACATTTTAAAGCTTTTATGCAGGTTCGAATCTGGTGATAAGATAAATTAATAATGGTTCAATTGACCTGTTAAGGTGAAAGTTCTCTAACCGTATTAATGTTTATTGTTCAATTTTGTTTAAATGAAATCATGACGAAGTTTCGATGAAGGGATTTAAATGCGCGAAGCAACGCAGTAAAACTTTTTGGTCTCTTGATAGCAAACAACGGATGCACTATTTAATTATGGGCAAAAAAAAAGTATTTTGTATATATTAATATTCAATTATGGTTTGATAATCTATATTTAATAATAGCATTAAAAGGTTATGGATTGTTGCTTTACGAAAACACATTTATATTTATTTATTTTAATAGCCCACCTAAATTACCTATGTTGATTTTTTTGTTTTATTTAGTCTATCCGTCGCTTTTCAATCTTAAACATTTTTTAATTTTTCATATTAGACTTGAAATTAAGTTGCATCTAGGCCAGCTTTAAACCATGATGGACAAGTCCTCATGCGTTTTTGTTGTTTGTAAAATTAATGCAACGTAAAAGTTTTAGTTTTTGTAATTGGCAAGCATAGATAAAATTTGGTGTTATTTATAGTGTTTATTGAAGCATGGAATCAAATCCTGATTATAATTATTTGCAAAAAACATTTGTAATTTATAATATTTTCCTCAATTTACACCCGAATTTACGATTTGTCTAAACTTTGTGCCTTATTCATATTTTGGTTTTAAATTTTACTTTTTTACCAATTTTGTCGCAATGTTTGAGAGTGATAAACGTTACTATTTTTAGTGAGCGGGTTTGTCGTATATTACTTTCATTTTGTCTTATGAAGGGTTATATTTTATTGGTATGTCTCTGTCTTATCTTTAAGATTCTTACAATGTCGATAATATATTTAATTTTACTTTATTGATATGGTTTTAATAAACAATTTGCAAAGGTTTGTACGGAACACTATAATCAGGAAATTCAAATTATTAAATTATATATGTTGCACCCGTTTGCAAAATCAGCCGAATCTATAATTCATTTGGTTTAAAATATTTTTGTTAATTAATTACTAATATTTAATTTTAACCAGGAAAAAATTACATTTTATTTTAGCACTATGTAAATATTTAATAAATTAATTATCTTCATTATTTCCATTAGAATTTTAATGCTTTTTAAGTGTAGAAGAATGAGGCGCTGAAAATCGATAAAAATCTCAAAAAAGTTTTCCGGCAAAGCGTTTAGACCGGTTTTTGATCAATAATTGATAATTTTAATTAAATGGGTTGACCATCAAAAGGGGTAACTAACTCCAACAATTTTTTTTTTGATTGATCAGTGAACGCATTTTTAAATGATTATAATACAAAAAAAAACAACTACCCCCTTTTGATGTTCTAAATATAATCGATCACTTTTTTTATTTAACAATTTATTCATCCATCCAGCAATTATTTAATTATCATAAATTCCAAAATTAAAGTAATTCGCAACTTTTTTCTGTCGTTGGATCTTTCGCTGTAATCGTCTGTATTGTGATTTTGATTTGGTGGCTTTTTCTCCCGCAATTGGTTGCGCTATCTTTAAAATCTGCGAAAAAATTTGTGAAAAAAGAGAATTTTTAGAGAAAAAATACCCAAGGACAGTCCTTGGGTAAGGGATTCATCAACAATCGGCTTTTGCCGATTTCTAATAACCCGACAATCGGCAAAAACCGAAGGGGTCCTATCGGCTATCGGCGCGAACCGAATTCCAAATGGTATAACCTATCGGCTATCGGCTCGCGCCGAATTCCGAATGGACCCTACCGGCGGAAGCAGAATGCCGAATTAAAAATAATCGGCAAAAGCCGATTGTTGATGAAGCCCTTACCTAATGACTGCCCTTGGGTTTTTGTGTCCCCTGATCAAATTCTTATGAATTTGATCATTTAATGCCTGGAGCTGAAATAGCTTGTCGTTCCAACTAGTACTGATGACTTTTTTAAAAAAGCAGTCGTTTCGAAGAATACTTGAAGGGTTAATAATTCCTGAAACTGTTCGATTTTGGTGTTTCAATTGTCGTTTCATTAATGAGTGAATGAACAGCCAGGAAATTCTGACAATATGCAAATGCTCAAAGCTTTTTTTTACCTTTGTTATTATCTTGCCTGAAAATCTTAGAATTGCTATAAGTAGTTAGTCCTGTATTTTGGTCAAAAAATTTGGCGCTATTTTTGAATTTGAATTTTCGTTTCGAAAAATAGGGGTTTGAAACCCAAACCTATTGGGCCCTTTTGGAACCT
>JAKKIK010000446.1:0-30898 GCA_024500135.1 Heterodera carotae
GCGACGGCGACGCGACGAATTTTCAGCCCCATTTTGGTCGGCACAATTTGTCGGAGACGACGACGACCCGTCGGAAGAGAAGGCAGTCAACTGAAGAATGTTTTTTTTTCAAAATTTAATCTCTATTTAGTCCCTTTTCCCCATGTCGAGAGTCTTGTTCCCAAGATGCCATTTCCCAAGGCGATTTAGGTTTATTAAAAACATTTTTTTATAAGCATTTTTTTCAGTACATTTGTATGCTCAATGCCATCATTGTTGTTGTTGTTGTTGTTGGAGGTGTTAAGCTTGCGCAATTCAAATGCTGCCGGCAATTGCATTGGCATTTGTGGGGGCCGGCAATTTTGTTGATTGTTGGCATAATGTTGTTGTTGTTGTTGCAGTTGTTGCTGTTGGTGGTGTCCATTTTGTTGACCTTGACCTTTTGCTGCAGCAATTTGTTGAGCCTTGACCAGCAAATCAAGCAGTTGGAGATGAAGCAGCGAAGAGGCGGACATCGACGGCACCGGCACATTTGCTGGGGCTGCTTCTGTCGCTACGACGGGCAATAGAAAGGGCGACGACAACGACGAATTTTGTGTGACAAAATTATTGATGGCATTTGCATTGAACATGGCAGCAGCATTCTTAAAATAAAATGCTAATTCTATTTTACAAATTAAAATAAATGCTAATTTTTATACAAATTAAAATAAATGCTAATTTTTATACAAATTAAAATAAATATTATTTTTTATACAAATTAAAATAAATACAAATTTTTATACAAATTAAAATAAATGCTAATTTTATTTCACAAGTTAAAATAAATGCTAATTTTTATCCAAATTAAAATAAATATTATTTTTTATACAAATTCAAATTAAAATAAATGCTAATTTTTATACAAATTAAAATAAATATTATTTTTTATACAAATTAAGATAAATACTAATTTTTATACAAATTAAGTATTATTATTCATAAATCTCATTTTAAATTTATAAAATTTTTCGTTGTCGAATTTCATATCACTCACATTTAAAGCTGCTGATGGTGGTGATGATAAATGGTTGCTGCTGTGGTTGAAGTGATGAGAAAAGCCATTGTCCAAAGGCATTATTATTTTTTTTACAAATTTATCTAAAAAATTTAGAAATTATTAATTTTTTTAAAGCAATTAATTTGTGTAATTCCAATGGTTCAGTCATCGTCAGAAAAATTTATTTTCATTTAAAAAATTCCAATGGGCAATATATGTAGTATGTACAGAAATATATGTACATTTGTGAAGTAAATAATACAAAGAGAGAAGTTTACACGTTTCAAATTGGATTTTGTGGGAAAAATGTAAAAATAAAGCCTCGAGGCATCGAAAAAACAACTATTTAAATTTAGGTGTGAAGCATGCATCAGTGATGCAACGGGTTTGAGAAAAAGTTCGGGTTCGGGTTTCGGGTCGGGCATTTGAAAATTTCAAATTCAGGTTTTGGTTCTTGGAAAAAAGTCGGGTTTCGAACAAAGAGTATGGGTTAAAATTAGGGTTAAGCGGGACCGGGGCTTTTCACAAAAACCGGGACTAGTCCTGGTCCCGCTTAACCCTAGTTAAAATTTCGGAAAGTCCAACAAAATCCGGTAACTAATCCCAAATAAGCAGAGACGACTTCGGACTGACTTGTCAAACACAAAAAAAAGTGCTTTTCGGCTATCCCGAATAAGCAGTGATAAGTTCGGAAAGCCGAGACAAATTTTTTAAATCCAATAACTAATGAGGACAAAGAGACACGAACTTTTGCAAATCCAAAAACTAATGTTTTCAGAGAATTCCAACCAGAATATAGCCGGAACAAAATTATGAAAATCCAAAAATCTTTCCGGCATCAAAATGGATCAAAGCCTTGTGGCATATAGGGGCGCTTTATCTCCAAATGGCCAAGGATTGGCATAAAAACCATTTCCAAATTCGTATCTTTATTTCCGGTCCAGAATTTATGTTATACCTAACACCATTTTCACATTGAGATTTGTGTCGCGCCGCCGGCGGTGGAGAGGATTTGTGAAAATGAATTAATGCGCGCGGCACAATTTTTCCGGGGGGGGGCGGCAATGATGGCACCAGCGATATATGTATTTATGTTCTCCAAAGAAATGACGCGACAGAAAGCATTTGAAAAGATAATTTTTGGCTTCAATGTGATGATATGGTGGTAGAAAGAAGTTTTAGTTTAATGTGCCTTCGAAAACATTTTTAAAAAATTAAAAACATTGGCATACTGTAAATGACGCAATGGAACGGCATTAAACGCTTCAAACATTTGGCTTCCATTGAAAGCATGAAATAAAATGAAAAACACTTTCAAAATAAACCATGGGAGTGTGGAGGTTTGAACTTCCGATGCATAACTTGCCAGAGCGGACACATTTAATAGCAAATGCTGGCACACCAACAGTTTGAATGGCCAAAGCTTTGCCCGCAGCTGTTTTTGTGATGCTTATGTGTTGTTGGTTAGCAAAACCATAGCCCGCGCGCCATAAGGCGCCGAAATTTTTGCGCGGGCATTTGCATAACAATTAGAGAGAGAACCGCGCGGCTTTGATACAGCCGCGCAAAAATTTTGGCGCGGCAAAATTGGTTTTTGGTGGGACACAAAATACTCACAAAAAAAAATGTTAGTGCGAATGGTGTGGAATATGATGAATAATTTTTGGCTTTTCACCCCCTCCCCCCCGACCCCCATCAAATTGAAATTAAGTGGAGGAGGAAATGTGTGTCTCCCCGGAGGGGCCGGCCGGCCCTCCAATTGCCTTCCCGCTCTTCTGTCTCTCCCCTCGGGGGTTTTATCTGCACAAAAATTGCTGTCCTTGCACAATGTTTTGTGTGTGTGTGAATGTGCTGCTTGAGGAGGTGGTGCTGGTACGGGGCGGGGGACCCCGGGGGTCTGGACAGAAAATAAAAATATATATATGTGTATTTATTTGAACAACCCTGGCGGCGGCGCACAGAGCGCCAGCCTGGGGCTGGTGGAGGTGGTGGTGCTGCTGGTACGGGCTGTCCCCGATTCACGCCAAACCAATGCAAACAAACAGCGCCGGAGGGGCCGGGAGGCAGCCAGGCAAGCAGCGGCAGGGGACGGCGGGTGAGGCGAGAGAGACTTTTTGGGCCCCTCCGGCGCTGGACCACGGAAGTAAGCTGAGTGTGATGGGTGGGGGTGGCTTGCACAATTGCCCTCCAAAAAGATTCAAATAATATTCTCAATCCAACCACAATGTTTTGCCAATAAAAATTAATTCTTATTGACTTTTGGCACCATTTTTTGAATTTTTGCAAAAAAAATTATGCATTTTATTATTTGGAGGGTTATAATTGTCTTCAAAAAATTGGGCATTATCCTGGTATTTTTTTTTATCATGAATCCGTTACTAATCCAAAATCGTCGTCTTTCTATGCCAAATCATTTTTTCCAATATTTTGACATGGATAAATAGGTAATCCTATTAATGAAAATATTTGATGGGGGAAAAGGGTGATTAAAAAGCTGTTTTTGTGATTGTTTTAATAAAATTTGAACACCATTGGCGCCTGGGGAAATTTTTTGTAGATCAAACCAAATTGATCAAATATTCAAAAAAATCCATCTAAACATTTTTTATTTGCCAAATGCTGCTGATCAAAATTTTGGGACAAAAAAATGGACATTTCTGATCAGATTATATTGAATGGCCCACATCAAATCGCTTCTTGCCATTGAGATAAATGAAGACAACGATGTGATGGTCCACATTTGACCACTTCGAGATGGGTGGGTTGCCACGATTAGGGGGGCGGGAGGAGGGTGGACGTGGTGTCACGACGACCGACCATCGGACCCGCCGGGGACCGACCGCGGAGTGGCGGGGCGTGGCGGGTTGGGGGGGGGGGGACCATGTAATTCAGGAATCGGAAAGAAAACGCGGAAAAGTGTGTGCGGGGACGGATGGGGCGGGAGGCGGAAGAGGAGGCGGCGGTTGCTGGATGATGGACCCTGGCCGTGACAGTCCGCGTTGAAAAACAAAATTTTGTGTGTGTGTGAGGCGCGGAGGTTACGGGCTGAACAAACAAAAAATTTTTTGGGGGGGAGGGGAGGAAAAACAAGGGTAAGGGAAGTGACGCTGTGTGAGGGGGGAAAGGCAGAAAAGGTGGAGGCTGGTACCTGAAAGCGCAAATTTTGGTGACAGGGGGGAAAATAAGGAAAATTTTGCGAATTTGTCATAATTATTAAATTGATTTCATTATTTTGAAATTTTTGTCATTAAAAGTCCATTTTTGTTTAATTCATGCAAAGTTTGATTAGCTGGGGCGGACGGCTTATTTGACGCGTTCATCCCACAAAGGCTTTTCAGAGGCGAATGCCAAAATAACAAAATCGACCTCAAAGATTTCGACGCGTTCGATAATAAACGACAATTTCCAGCTGAACCAAAAATTTAAAAAGATTTGTCATAATATCAAAAAAAAAGTTAAATTTTTACAATTGTTAAAATACAGTATGTCCTCGAATTGAACCCCCCTGGGGTTCTGTTAAAAATTTTCGAATAGGTACGCACTTTTGAAACCAAAAAAAAAAAAAGTTCGGACCCGGTCCCATCCCTGACACAACAGTAGTGTTAGCCTTTGGCTTCCAAGTCCATTTGAAAATAGTTAAACCTCAGTTGTCTCCCCGCGGGCGTGACAGGTGGCCGCCCTTTAAATTGAACCCCCTGGGGTTCTGTTAAAAACTTGCGGTTAGGCCCGCACTTTTCAAACGAACAAAAAAAGGCTGGACCCGGTCCCATCCCTGACACCCACCTGCGTTTACGGTCAGTTATAATAATAGTAGTGTTAGCCCTTGGCTTCCACGCCCATTTGAAAACACATTGAACCTCAGTTGTCTCCCCGCGGGCGTGACAGGTGGCCGCCCCCTCCCTCTCTCTGTCCAATCCACGCGCGCATATTATGTACAGACACAAAAGTGGTTATGCGCGCGTTGTGTTCAAGCAGCGCATCCATGGCTTATGGTGCTTGCTTGCTTGCTGGTGATGCTGATGGCTCTTCTTCCCCCCGGCTTCTTCCCTTTTCCCAAATCCACTCAAAATAATAATATGTGTGTGTTTTGCACACGAAGGTTAAACAAACATTTTGTGTGGGCGATGAAGCGAAAATCTCCCCCCCCCCTAAGTCAGCAATAATTTTTTCAATTAATTCATTTTGAACAAAAAAACAAACAAATTTCAAAGAGTTGGAAAATGCATATAACTGTATTCGAGTTACAGCTTCTATTGTCAAAAACAGCGGCCTGTTAAACGGGTAAAGACTGCAGCAGAAGGGAGGGTTAAAGGATTAGAGGTGTCGGCACGATTATGATAATTTTTAATTTATTTCGATTATTTTTTTCGATATTTTCAAAAAAATACGTATTGACCCTTCTGTCCGGTTAATGATCGAAACCCTGACAAATGAGAGTAACGAAAACTAAAAAGCAGGACAAAAAGAAAAAAAATGACTTAAATTTTAGGGTTGGCAAATTCCAATCATTGAAATTATTACCTACATATATGTATGTATACAAATCACATTGTTTTGATCAGTGTTTTGATTTGTGTTTACCGTCCGTGCACATTATTACTATTATTATTATTATTATTATTATTATTCGGGCGGCAAGCAGCTGGCGGCTGCTGATTTGGTATCAGCTGCTGCAGCTGATAAGTACCATAATCCGCTGCATGTCACTGATAAAATTAGTAGAAATTTTATTAATTTTCTGACGCTTATATTTAAATGGATTTTCTTTGTTAAATAAAAATAATAAATGGATGCACTAGAATTTAGTCTAGATTTTTTCTGGATCAAGTTTTGCTGAATCCAGGTATTTAATGAAAAAGTAGACCACCGTGAAAGAAAAATAGAAAATTAATTAATCGTCGAGAAATGTTTTTTGTCGTCTCTTTTGATTTCAATTTGTATTTGATGACGAATGAATATGAATGACATTCATTTCGCCCAATTCTAATGAAAAGTACAGAATTTACTGTTTTCGAGTCAGTTTTTTAAACAAAATCGGCAAAGTGAATGAAAAATGCAATATCGACGGTTAAGGTCATAGGCGATTACATACGGTATTTCCTCTAATAGACGCCCCGAGGCGTCCCCTCGAGGGGGGGGGGGCGTCAATTAGAAGGGGGGGGGGGGCGACAAATGGAAGGGGGCGCCTATTTTTCGATCCCCTGAAGGGGGACGTCAAATGGAGGGGGGCGTCTAATAGAGGAAATACGGTATTTTATTCCAAAATAAAAGTGTGTGTGAATTAATATTTGGATCAGAATTTACATATATATTTTTCTCTTTCATACAACAATCTGATCAACACACAAATTATTAGTAGAGAGCAGATATTTTGGTCCTTTTTGGCCTCAGTTTTGGCATTTTTCACTATTTTTTGACTATTTTGCTTTTTTGGCCTCTATTTTAGAATTAGCTATTTTGGATGTTTTTGGCCTCTAAGTTATTTTGGATTTTTTGGCTTCTAAAAATCCGCTCTCTATTTATTAGGCAAAAAAATACAAAGTGAATTCTTCACAGCTATGCCAAAAACTTCCCACAAAATAATAATATACAAGACCATAAGCGGGATATGCTTCTATCTTGTAGGTAAACAGCTGTTTTTTGACGATGCACAAATCACCGTAACCACGAAGGATTACGAATGATTTGTAGTAAGCATCATTCGTAAGCTGTATTCTGAGACCGCTTTCAATTTTTTGTTTAAGCAGTGACACTTGGCCAATGTTAAATTGGTCGCTTAAATAAAAGATGCATTATCTATTATTAAATGTGACATTTTTGTCCCTCTAAATGGGTTTTTTCTAAATGTTCAAAGTAATAAGCCGACTATTGGATGCCACTTTAAAAAAACTACGCAGAACATGAAAAAATATCCATTGCAATTGCAATTTTTGCCGCCCAATTATTAGTCTCAACATACCGTATTTCCTCTAATAGACGCCCTGGGACGTCTATTTTTCAATACCCCCTTGAGGGGGGGGGGGGCGTCAATTAGAAGGGGGGCGTCAAATGGAGAGGTGACGCCTATTTTTCGATCCCCCTCGAGGGGGGGGGCGTCAATTAGAAGGGGGGCGTCAAATGGAGGGTGGCGTCTAATAGAGGAAATACGGTATATAAAACTGACCTTATTATTTCCCATATGAGGTACTGCAATGAATATCCCGTTGATCTCGGTTCGTTTAGCCAATCGTGAGCATCAATAAACCGGTCTACCTCGCTGTACTTGTGCACCCTGGTAACCATTATGTGCATCGTCTGATAATCCAAAAGCAAAAAACAACTGCTCTTGGGACAAATTGCGAAAAAGTCGTCATTTTTCGCAAGATTGGTGACGACCAAGACTTGTAGTACATAACTAAATGTGTGATAACTGATCATTAAAGATTTGGATCGCTAGTTGGTAGGAAAGAAAAAATTTACCTAAGTGGCAGAATAAATTAAATCATAAATTTTGGAATTAAAAACAAAAACCAAAGCTTGTTGGGGCACTGTCGGGATCTGGAAACAGCGGTCCGAAAGTATCATATGGATATTCAGTAGTTTATTTTGTATAAAAATGGGGTTTTTGGATTTAGGTTCAAATTATGATTCGGGTTTCACAATTAGGGCTAAATTGAGGTCGTATGCACAGAGGTGCGATCGCCAAAACTCAAAAACCCGGCAAACCAGTTGAAAAAGCCGGCAAAAATTTTAAAAAACCCGGCAATTTTTTAAGCCCAATTGTTTGCTGTAAAAAATGTCAAAAACATTTAACAAAAACCCGGCAACTTCAAAAATCCGGCAAAAACCTGGCACGGACCCCCAAAACCCGGCAAATGCCGGGTTTCCAGGGCAAAATCTGCACCAAAACGTACTTTCTACTGCCGATCTCAGCCAATGCTATGTTGAGCTCCGCTGCAGCCTTGTCAACAGTTGTATTTTGAGTGACGGGAAGCACCAAATTTAACGAATCGATGGTCGTTTTTGCGGTTTCAATTTTAATTGATGGAAAACTTTTCTCCTAAAAGTTTTTATTTCGTGCGTTAATAATATGTAATTAATGTAAATTATGACCATTTCTTTTGGTATGTATGCTTGAAGATGGCTTGATATGTTTTGGACGCGCCATAAAATCTCGCGCTGATACCAATCCATCCGTGACCCATCGCCGGAGAAAGTTAAATTGGCACAAATGGAACCGAAAGTGATCTAGAATACCGTATTTTCTCTAATAAAAGAAAATCCTCCATTTAACGCCCCCCCCTCCACCTTCTAATTGAAGTCCCGCCCCTGCATTGGGGGAGTAAAATTTTAAAAGTGGACCCCTTCTTTTGACGCCCCCCCCCTCGAAGAGATATTCAAAAATAGACGCCCCGGGCGCCTATTAGATGAAATACGGTAGTACAAACAACAATTCTTTTTATTATATTGTTTAAACCAATTGGATCATATCAAGCCTGATTATGTTTTCCAATTCATCGACTGCTTTGAAATGAAAGCTTTTTCCAACAATGATGTCCTGCAATAGACACCTAAAAAACAGCTTTAGGTATACATAGTAAAGTTAAAAGTATTTAAATTATATATTTAAATATTTACATTGAATTAATCTCTTGGTTCAAGCCATCACTAGAAAAAATTTCACGGATTGCATTTGTAGCTTCGTCAGCGGAAGCAAAGGAGGACATAGCTAAAGCAAGCTTTGATAGTTACAGTTTTATTAATTTTATAACATTTTTAGCACCAAATTTTTCAATCACTGATTCGACAATCAGAAATCGTGCTTAGGCCTGATTCAAAATTTTAAAAATTTTGTGCTTATTAAAGGGGTTTTGTAGTTCTAAAAATAAGAGAACGTTTATGAAGAAGCGACAGTAGTATTGTATTGGTTTTAACGGGAACGGGTTTTCGGAATTTAACGGTCCAGGGACAATATTCATAAAAACGAACTAATTTTCATTTAAGATTTGGTGACTTTTCAAATCCATACAATATGCGGAATTAAATTCGGTCCCTGACTGATTATAGGTCATGACTTTTCTGTGTCAGCCTCAGCCAAGATCTAATATCAATCCAAGGATTATTTTCTACGGATGCCGTTTTCCTCACAATCAGTCACGATTTAACACAATATGTTGAATCATGTTGCAGTTTGGCAATCTTTGTCAAAGTTGACAATTTCGTTGAAAATTGTAAAATTGAAAAATTTGGTGCAATTATAATACCGCCACCCTTTTATTATTACTTTAAACTTACAATTAATCATGCCTTTCAAATTATAAAGAATTGTCTCAGCCTCGCTAGCTTCAAGTTCAATAATCCACGTGTAAAAACCTTTAAACATTTAATTTTTACTTATTCCAACGATTGTACAAATTTAAAGTACACTAAAATGAAGTAATTTGATTAAAAGATGAAATTACCGTATTTCCTATATTAAAGCCCCATCCCTCTGACAAATGAGACCCATCTTGGAATAAAGCCCCTCCATTGGAGGTGCTTCAAAATTTACAGCCAACACCTTCCCTATAATAAACATCCCCCAACATAGAGCCCCTGAAGTTTTTTAATTTATTTAAAATTACAAAATCCCTGAAATGGTGGATTTTGGGTGAACCGGATCCGCGCTTTATTCCGACCCGGATTTTTTCATGATAATTTCGGTCGGGTAAATTCAGGGATAATCCCGTACTTTTCGCTCTACCCACATACTTCCAAGTTTCGTATCAAATTGCTGTCTCTCAAAAGTGCTGTCCATTTTAGCTCGAATCTTGCGCATTAACGACAAAAGTTTGGACAGCATCGCGATTTTGTTCTCCTCAAGGCCCGTCGCACAAAATTTGACTGTGTGTATGTAGATGTACTGAATAGGAGATCTCTGATTTTCAAATTTTCGGATTTTGTAACACGATCTTGAAAAAAAAAACTTTACAGGACAGGATTTGCAGAATTAGTAAATCCTATTTGGCCAAATATCACAAATCCCTGGCAGGAAATCTTGTAAAATCGGAATCCGATCCTATCCGATTACTAGTGCTGAATGCTTGCTTGATGCAATTTATACGATCAGTTCCAGCCCGCACATCCAGCATGCATTTAAACTAGGGTTGAAAGATTGGGAATTTTTTGGGAAAACCTGGGGCCCTGAGAATACCGATAAAAACCGGGATTTTAGACAAATTTGAAAATTTCAAAGGTGGTTGAGTTCAATTTTGGGAGAGTGTATGTTTCAAATGGAGGGGCTTCTATTGGTGAAAATACGGTATATATGCCAAACAAAATCTTTTATATTTGTAAAAAGCATCCCTAAAACCTATTTACTGCATTTCCTAAAGTGAGGAGGCACCTCTATTTGAAGACCTTCCCTCAGTCCAATTCAAAATCCCTTGGAGGGGCTGAAATAGAAGACCCCGGATTTCTATTAAACAAAATAAACACAGTACCTTTGTTGCAATTTGCAGTGCTCCAGCGATTAAAGAACCCACAGGAAATGCCAATTTTAGAAAAGCGTACGATTGCCATGACAGTTTCTCAAGAAATTGTCCGACATCCGCCGTTGAGGCGGACAATGTTTCAAATTCGTCCAAAAATGTGACGACGGTGTCCATTTCTTTAGAAAAAAAGTGCCGTTTATTTATTTCAAAAAATAAAATTTATTTATTTAATTAGCACAATTTTTTTTGTCGACCTGGGAATGTATAGTCGTCATAATCGTCTGTAAACTCCGAACTTGGGAACAATTCGCCGCCATATTCCTCCGGGACTTCTTCCGAGCGGCACAAGAAGCATTTGCAAATGCCGATGAAAATGATGAGGGAAATTACAATGGCGCGAGATTGTAAATTAATAATCATTTTTTGATGCTTTCAACAAAACCGATTTTTGAAAATCACCCATTAAAAATTACCCGATTTTAAGCCATGATTTTAAATCGGGTATCCAATTTAAACCTAACATTGGCGAGTTCAGACGAAAACATTGCCAAACTTTGGGGGTCAGAACATCCGAACTTCGAATTATTTCGGGATGTCATTTCAGTCAGACTGCATTTCGAACAAATCTGTAAATTTCCCATTCAATTTTTATCCGAGTGCGTTAAAAACATTTTACAAATTTTTTTGAAATTAAAATAGGCTTAACTGTTTGTTCAATTGTTTGAGCATATTCATACAAACGCAGAAACCCAAAATATTTACAGACTTGTTCGAAATACGTCAAAAAATGTATTCCGTACTTAGTTACAGATTGGCCATGTTTGTCACAAAACTCATCAATGTTCGTTTAAAATCGGATACCGGATTTAAATCGTTGATTTAAAATTGGATGGTTTCTAATCGGGTACAAAATATACACAAATTTAGATTATCTATTATAGAAGGACACTTTGTTCTTTTGTTGTTATGACGACAAAGCATCAAATTAGGCTCATTGATTTAAAAGATATTGCTAATTAGTGCGCGTGGATGTGGCTTATATCCACGTCCGCCCGATTTCTTGAAAATCTTATCCGGATAATCTGCGGATATCATCTGATGGCGTAGACTATTAGCTATGTCCAACTGATTTGACAAAAATTCATTTTCATCCAGGGCCTTGGTTTTTTTTTTGATTTCTTACTTTACCATGGGCAAATATTTTCGGCGTTTGGAGGTAACGAAATTTCAGAGAATTTGAAAAATTTTGTAATTGGACAATTATTGTGATTCATCTCAATCGTGTAAAACCATTGTCCTAGCTGCAATGAGAATTTGCCGTTTTATTACCATAGAATAACCATCGGCAGATATGGCACTCAAAAGAGGCGCATGTAAAAATATATATTTTTTAATTTTATTGCTTTTAAAACAAACAAAAATAGGTAGGATGACGACATTCAACTTCGCTGTGAGGTTTATGTGTAAAACTGTCAGTAATGGGCAAAGATTACAAAAGAAAAATCAGCTGTCAATAAACTTCCTATTTTTATTTTTATTGACAACCGCTGACCAACTATTGCCTTGCCATGTTCACAATTTTAAAAAAATCAACAGCTGTCATCAATTTTTGACTGCCGACAGTTCCAAATTTATGCCTTTCTCTCTCTCTCCCCTCTCTCTCTCTCACTCTTTCTCTCCCCTCTCCTCTCTCTCTGTATGTGTGGCGAACTTTGCCCTTCCAGGGCAGTCCAATTGGAAGTCGATTCAAAATGAATTTTAAAACAGAGAACCCGACAACTGCAAAAGGCCATCAAAAACCCGGCCCGGACCTCCAAAACCCGGCAAACACCAAATTTTACAGGTAAAATGGCAGCCCTGACTGACAAAATCCTAAGCGTAGTTGACGAGAAATGAGCACGATAGGCATACATCCTCCAGATGCCAATCCCAAAATATTCTTCAAACATAAACTAACTAACTAACTGCGTGTTTCCTCTAATAGAAGCCCCGGGCCACTATTTTTCAATCCACCTCTAGAATCAGCAGGTTTCTATAAAAATGGAGGCCTCTCTCTATTAGGAGAAATACGGTATATATGTTTGTATATGTATACGTTTTTTAAAGCGTTCGACGCGAACTGCAAATTTTCTCGAATATTTGAATCCACAAAATAGTGGCCAAATAGGACAAATTTGAAATTTAAGTGCAACAGTTTTTTCTGTTTGCTGATCTCGCTTCATTCATTCATCATTGATTGATCAGTTCGGGTGCCCGAGCTTGAACCTAAAAAATGAACATTTAAATATTTAATTAAAATTATGTTTATTATTAAATGTTTTTTTTTAAATACAAATATATTTAAGTCAGTGCACCTCGAGCATTGAGCCCGTGTACACACGCAAATTGTCCCCAATTTGTGACCCAAAATGTATGTCAAGCAATGTTGCCAGCATTGAGGCTTGCATGCCCGAATTGCACAGGGTGACCTTGGAAATCGAATATTAAAAAATATATATATATTTTATTTATATTTTAGTTAAATGAACATTTAAAATTTTCAAATATATTTATCTATTTATATTGTTTTAAAATATTAAATAAAATGACTTGACTTAAAGGTAGACCATGTCCGGTTAATTAAACAGGAGTCCCTGTTTTTCCGACTCCTGGGTTTTTGGTTAGACCGGATTCAGACTCCCGGTTTTTGGTGAGAATGGTGTCAAAAATGTCGAAATCGGCTTTTCAAAAAGTCGAACGTTTTTTTAAAAAAAAGGCTCGGGCCGGATTTAAAACCGCAAAAAAAATTCGACCACATTATAGTCCCACCAAGGTATTGCCTTTCGTCTCTGCTGCTGGTGGAGAATTCCCGGCGGGAAAAATCATTGCCCCGCTTTGCGCGATTAACTCGCGCAATTTTGCTGCCGAACTAAAAGAAGTAATATACATTTTATTATACGGAAGAATTGCCCTAAATTAATTTAAAATTAAATGCCAAAAAATAAAAAATGTGACAATGTGTTAAAAAGAACACCTAAACTGTTTAGTTTCGGCATCGACCAGTTCAGTGGAAGGAACATTTACGGCACCCGGCAAATGACTGCCCGTCGGCATTTGTTTGGATGGGTCAAAAGAGCATTGTTTCCCTGAAAAGTGGTTGTACCGTATTCCTCTAATTAAATCCCCCGGGAAGATTCGGTTTTTCATTAAACTTTCGAGGGGGGGGGGGGTCAATTAGAGGGGGGAGGGAGCTCATATAGAGAAAGCTGTTCATTCTTCGACTCAAATTTGAATAAAAAATTTACCATAAAATGAAGGTATTAAAATTAAAATAAAGAGAGGGTCAAATGGAGGGGGGGGGTTAATTCAATAAAATACGATAATAAAAATATTAATTATATTTTGGACCCTCAAATTGCTCTTTGGGTCGCGCATCCAGCAGAAGCCATTGTCGCGAAATTTGTACCGCTTTGTCGTGCCCATCCCCTGCAACGAGTTGTTCAAAAGACACAGTCTTTGACGACGGTTCAGTCTGAATTTGTTGTTAACAAAATATGACGCCATTTTCGCCCGTAAAATCGCAATTTAAATTTTAAACACACTTTTGCGCGCCAATTGCCCTTTTTTGCGACAAAAACAGATTCATGCTCATCCATTTGGGATACCAACTGCAAATTTGGGGCTGTTGCTGCTCGCCAGGCGTCCAATCCGCCGTCCAGCAGTGAAATGCCACCGGAGTGTCCATAGGACTGAAAGTTTTTTTTTTAATTTTTAATAGAAGTCCCCCGAAATCGACACTTATTAGGGGACAAGAATATGAGGGATGGGCCAAATGAGAAGGGTCATGCTCCTGTTCTGAAAAAGTGGCCGAATAAAGTCAGGAATGATCAGTCCTGAGGATGGGTCCGGGAATGGGCCCAATAATGTCGGAGATGATCAGGCCATAGATTGGGTGTTATCTAAAGATCGGAATTTTGAAAAAAACAAGATCAGGATTTCGGAAATAGGTCAAAACAGGATTTTTCGGATTTCAGGATTCGAATCCTGATTTGACCAGGATCCTGTCCGATCCCTAGTCTTATCCTCGGATACTTTTAATCACTTTGAACAGCCAATAAGCCCTGGAGGAAAACAACATTCCGGCGAAAGGTCCTCGTCCGTACAGCACCAAATGGTCGTCGCTGTTCAAGCCAAGCAGTTGCGCATACCGCTCAAAGATCTGCAAAAATTTCAAAAGATTTTTCTGAAAAGTCTAATGCCAATTAAAATTTTAAATGGGTAAAGCCACCGCTGGGGAAGTGGCCACAAAATGAAGGGAATCGCGAAAAAAGAACAAATATTGGGAACCGTTGGCATGGCATTTCTGGGAAATGCCCTAAAATATCGGAGATCGAGAAACAGGACAAATGTCAAGGATCGGGGTATAAGGGGGAGGGGGGAGTCGAGGTCTACTAATTAAAAAAAATTCGAATTTCACAGTGCCTCAGCCGGGTAATGCGCAAATTTCTCGTAGTCCGTCTGATGGGTGGCCAGCGCGAGATCAAAGTGCACGGCACTGGGAATATGCGCAGAGAGAAAAGCCTTACGGGACCTGCGAATGCCAAAATTGAGAATTTTTGCGGGAAATTTGTTTTTTGAATATTGTTGATTTACTCGTCATTTTGATTGGGTTCAAAATGGCCATATTTTTGGGTGGGCGGACGAGGCTTGGGCACAAAAGCGCAGTCCAACAGACGAACGCCCACCGAAGCGGCCTGAAAACCGGAATATTTTACGGAAAACCAGAGCAACCCTCGCAGAATTTTGGTCCCAAAATAATTTATAATTAATAAAAAATTGGAGGGACAAAATGCTCACGTTAATCGCATCAAGCAGTGCCGTGGGTGTCAACAATTTTGGCAAACGCATTCCCAGCGGCATTTTTTGAATGTGCGTAAGGCTCAAGCAATGTAATTAGATTTTCAAAAATTTTTAAATAAAGTTAATACAAAATTGGAAGATTAAACATCATCAAAACGCTTTGAACCTTTTCACTTATATTTATTGTCATATAATTTATTAGGTGTTATGAACAAATTGCAATTTAAAAAAAATTTTCGTTTTTCCCAATTTTGTTTAATTCGAAAACTTTTATAGTTCTCGAACTAAAAAGGCATTTGATCAATTACAAAAGGAGAGAATGCAAGTTTAAAACCAAATTGTTATTGCAACAAATTAAATCTACACACATTTTGATGAAGGACAAAAAAAAGCAAAAAATTATTTAGAAATTTACATGTTATAAATTAGCCGAATTTGCAAAGGGAAAATATTATTTTTGACATAAATCATTCATTTTCTCGAGACCAACATGGCGTACTGAACACACTTTGTCCAGTGCTGCTCCTCAACGGGGTTGTAGATGCGCAAGAACAGTCCCAACGGCAGTGCACTTGGGTCCAGCCGACCAAGCACAAACACCTGTGCGCAAGTGGCAAAAAATTTTTCTACAAATTTCTCAGCACCAACTGCTTGCCTAATCCGTGACAATTTAGTCAGGTCTAATCCGAGACAAATCAGTCAAACGATTTAAAATTTATTGCATACCATCCAATAGAAAGCGGAGGGATTCAATGTTCGATACCCACCGAGTGGGGGGGGAGCTTCCATTAAAAAGGGTGCATGGAACGGGAATCTTTGGCGACAATTATGTATAAAAAAATTTGGCATTATATTTTGTCGCGAATATGAAACCTCAACTCTCGAAATCGATGGGGAGGGGGACTCAATTAGGGGGAAGAGGGGGTTCAACTGAGGGAGGGAAATATGCCAACTTGCGGACCAGCTCGACGGGCATCATGTCAACCAGCTGTCGCCAGTACTGCGTCTGAGGCGCTTGCGCAAGTTCATGCAGGAAGAAGATGATAAAGGTGACCGGTGGGCGCAAGACGCAGTCGCGCACCACGCGATTGAAGCGCTGAAGGGCATACATTTTTAATTAATAAATATGATAATAATATTATATTTATTAATAATAAAGTGTTAGCCATATGTCCTCTAAAATAAGCGCCCCATTGTCCAAGCCCCCCTAAAATAGAAGCCCCTATTTGAATATAGTAGTTCCCCACAATAGAGGCACCCGTCGTCCAACCCCCTAAAATAGAAACCCTCGATTTGAAGTATACTAGTGGTTATTTTTAAAAATTCCTTTTATAATTGATAACCCATCTAATAGAAGCTGCCCCCTCGTGGGGGAATATTAGAAAATGCAAGCCACGGGGCTTCAATGAGGGGAAATACGGTAAGATAAAAATGGAATAACGCAAGTGCGCCTTTTTGTTGAAAATGCCGTACTTCAAACACATTGCGGACAACGTCCAGCGCTGCTTGCTGTTGTTTTGAGTAAAGAATGGAGGCCGGCGCCGAAACTTTGTGGTGGGGTTGGGACGACGGACGTGGGGGCGGCGTTGAGGACAACGACGGAAGAACGCCGGCGGCGGTGACGGCGCATGATGATGACGGGAGATGAAGCCGTTGTGATTCAAGCTAGGAAGGAATGGATTGGTACCGTACTTCCGATAATGTTAGAGCCCCCAGGGACTTTATTTTCAACCTCCCCCTCAAAGACGAAATTTTGAAATTACAAAAAAAAAAAACTATCCCCTCCCCCGGGTTACGGATGGCCAGGTCCCACCTTGGCACTTTCGTCCGTTTGTCCATCGTAGCCACTTGCCGTCGTTGTCGCCGCCGTCGCTTTTTGTTCCTCACCACCGGAGCCACCTCCATCACTGCTCGCCGATTCTCCAGCAACAGCATTCGATCTCTTCAGCACGCTGCTGGCGATGGTGACACCTGCTGCTGTGGTAGAGGGAAATGAATTAATTTAATGGCTTTAGGGCATAAAAACTGAATTAATTTAAAAACCAAAAAGTGAATAATTCACCAGTCGATGCTTGTGCAGATTGATGCCGTCTCTTCCGGCATGTGCCGTCACCTTAAAAGAAAAATATAATTAAAAACAGAGCCCTCGCGGAACGCTAGGATACGGGAAATGCATAAAATATGCCAATAAAAATGGCATTGTGCGACGAACCAGTCGTCGTCCCCTGGTGAATGCCATAAATTTGCTGCAGCCGTATCTCCCTCTCGCGCTTGCCCAAAACGCTGCGTTCTCCAGCCCAAAGGAGCAACTAGGGACAGACACTTTGTGAATTTGCAAATTTCCGGTTACCGTATTCCTCTAATAGACGACCCGAGGCTTCTATTTAACAATAAATCGTGTCCGAGACGGGGCACCAATAGGAGGGGGGGATCTATTAGAGGAAATACCTTAAAATCAATTGGCATGCACGCACCTGCAAGGCACGGACAAGCATTTTGGCCATTACGGTAGCCTTTGGAGACAAATCGCCAACGATTGGATGGCGCTAAATTTATTGATTACATAAATGAGTGCCGCATCCTGTACGGGACCCGGATTCGTCCCCGGCGGCGTTGCCGAAAATTTGCACATAGTGGAAGTCCACCAGTAAAATACCACATTTTTGGGGCATAATTACAGCAAACCATTTGTTGTTGTTGTTCATGTTGTTGTTGTTGCTGAACACAATGATGCTTGTCTTCTCCGCCTGCTGGTTGTCCTGCTTGAACAGGTTGTTGCTGTTGTGCCGTAGCAGCAACAGCAGCGGTTGTGGGGGCATTTGCTGTGGTCGTTGTTGATGTACTGCTTGAACAGGTTGTTTCTGGTACTGCTGAGGCAGCAGAGCCATTGGCGACGCTGGCAACAGAGGAGGGCACGAACAGAACACCCTCGACTAACTGTGATAAAAAATATATGAAAATGGAAAAATGTGGTAAGCGTCGACAGAAGTACCGCTATATAATGCTGTTGTTAAAGACCAAAAATGTCTCGAGATTCAAGAACCCAAAAAAAAACGCAGATTTTTTTTTGTCAAAAAGAAACCCGAGGCTCCCCAACAGCGCTAGACCAAATCCTATGAATGTTTTGTGCGGTGGCAAAAATTGTGTGTGTGCCACCTGCCGACCTGTTTGATCATTTCGCATAGGCATGGCACCGGGTAGGTGAACGCGGTGGCCAGGCACAACTCAGCTGACAATGTCCCCTCGTCCACTGTGGCAATGCGCGTCCTGTTATGAGAGAGAGAGAGAGAGAGAGAGATAGAGAGAGAGAGTGGAGAGAAGAGAGAATTAGCAATTTTCTCCCCCTCTGTCCACCTTCCCTACCCCTTGAGGAGTTATTGAAAAATAAAGCCCAGAGGTGTTAAAAAATAATGAGCCGTCCTCTTAGTCAACCAAATTCCTACAAAGCTAGATGCAAAAAAAAACCAGTATTTTATTTATTTAAAAACAGTTTGGTCAGTATTAACTGGTTGAGAAGTTGGCCAAGCCAACAGTGAAGCCAAATGTCCATGCCCAGTGACACATTGCAACGATTAACATGGGCAACAGCGTCCGGACTGGCCCAGCCCTGCTGGTTGGCGCACAGAAACACCTGTAGATAATAAAATGTAGTCCATAGTTTTGGGTTAGTGGCCGGGTTTTCGACCCACCCCCAGTTTCTGGGGTTTAAATTAAAAATTGTTGTTGCTTTTTATTCTTCTCTTTGACTCAAACCTCTTTCAAGCGCTGCTTCTCCTCCTTCAGCTCATCTTTGTCTGCACGCGACATGCCCAATTTGCGCACCGGCAGCGCAGGCAATGGACGCTGGGCAAAGCCTGGGGGGACACAAAAAATTGGAAGAATGAGAGACCTCCAGGGAAGGACAAAACGCCGAAGGGCCATTAGTCGATTTCCCCATTAAAAGTAACGAAATCGTATCAAAAAATAAATAAATTCAAAATAATGCCAACAAATTCGAATTAAATTCCCATACATGCGCATACCGATAAGCCACGTGTATGGGTGCTCCTTTTTTACGCTCGCCTCAGCCAATTGTTTCAATGTCCGACGCGCCAAAAACATTGCATAGCCGAGGCTGTAAAAATTTAAATATTAAAAATACCAATGGCATAATAAAAAAAGACATTTTCAAACGAATAACGTGAATTTTGCACACCGTTCATGCCCATTGTCTTTCTCGGGCGGCGTCGGTGGCTGCTGCTTTTTCTGCCAACCGATTTCGAAGTCGCGCATTGTCCGGGCCAATATTTGCCTGTGGTGGACAGGCACAAAAAGGATCATTTATTTGTCATATACTCACTCATATTAAACATTTTTCTTAAATATAACCCCGGGGGTAAAGTTGTTTGCACCCCTCGAGGGTAAGGTTATATGTACTAGGGAAATTTTTTGTAAATTTTTTTGTTTTTACTTTGCTGAATTTTCCGCATGAGTCGGCTGAGTGTCCAGCCATTGCACCAAGCAGAGCCACAACGAGCTGAGATGCCGGAAAGTGCACAACACATTGTTGACCTGGAAACCGGGGGGGGGGTGAAAAATTTATGTAAAAGTTTTTTGAAAAATTTTGGCGATTTTCGGCACACCGTTTCCATCGCTTCTTCGGTCTGCGGGGACGAGCCCAGTTGCTGCTGCACTTCGTCCAGCAACAGTTCGCCCACCAACGGCACCAGCTCCAACACGGCACCAAAGTCGCTAAATTCGGCGTTCCAAAACGGCACTTTTTGCTCGCGCATTGCATTGAATTGACCCGCGCGGAATTGAGCAAAAAACTGCGCGAGGAAAATTTAAATTGTTTAATGGATGCTTCTTGTCCATTAAACATCATTTAAAGATAATTCTAGATAAAATGACCAACATTCGCATCAATAAGGGTGCCATCCCTTAAAATGCCGCCAGACGCCGGCATTGTCATCGGCTCACCTGAACAATACAAAAAGCACAATAATTGGATGAATAATGGCAAAATGTCTCACCCAGACAGATAATTTTTAAACCACGATATTTGATCACTGGTTTTTTTGGAAATTTTATATAAACTTATTAAGTCAAAAGTCCATTTTGGAAAATTTGCAAATTTTGAGACACTAAATAAAACATTCACACACCACGCTCAACACAGTTGGCGTATCTCTTGTTCCACAAGAAAAAGGTGCAATGCACCCGGGCACCCACCAACTCTTCAAGACGCTGAAAAAAATTGTTTAATAGGAAAAAAAATATAAATTTTTTTTGGCATGCCAAGTCCGGGAACACTGCTTGAATGCGTGCCATCAGCAGAAAGGTGGAGTCAAAAATGAGCAGTCGGCCCTGGGGGCTGCTTGCCACCGCGTCCACGCCCTAAGGGGAAGGCAACACATTTTAATTTTCCAAAAAATTGGGACGGCTACTACCCCGGTCCGATTTTTCCGAAATAATAACAATTTTTTTGTTATTTTATGCCCTAGTATAGTTAATCAAAACACCCAAAAAATGGTGTCCAAAGAGGGAGGGGGAGTCTTGCCATAATTCTACTAGTACATTTCGGCACTCAGTGCCAAGGGAAAGCGGGCTATAATGATTGACTCAGTCGGTACATAAGTGCTTGCTGGGATCGGGATTCCGGCCAGAATTTTCCGGGATCACGTCTCGGGTCCCCGTTTTTTTTGGACTTTGCTGTGCCGACCATAATTCAGTACCAGTGTATCTAATACCTCGTTGGTGCCCACCAGTTGGGTCTGCGCGTTCAGTGCGGCGAGCCAACCCGAAAATTGGGACAGCTCACCGCTGGCACAATAAATGGAGCACAACATGTCAATGGGGACCTCTTTAAAAATTAAAATTTAGAAAATTTTTGTTAGGCCTCAAGTTACCGTGAGGGATCAATTTTCTCAACATTTCCTCCGTCTTCTCCGGCACCACCCGGTCAATGGCACTTTTCGCCTTCTGGACGCGGTTGATCAGCTCAGAGCGTGCCTTGACCATTTGGGCGGCTTCGGCAGCTAAAAATTTTAAAAATTAATTTAGGATTGTTACAAAAATTGGGGACTGAATTATCCCCGACCCCTCAAGTTATGCCTAAGAATATTTTTATTTAAAAACATTTTGTGATTTTTAAAATTAATTGGGAGCCAAACTTGTCGCCGATGAGGAAATGCCAACAATCGTGGAACGCAAATGCTGAAGAAGTTCCTCATTTTGTCCCCGGTCACTGTCTCTGAAAAATATGAATTAAGGAAAAATAAAATTAAATTTAAAAAAAGGCTACCGTCGATGAACCAGCGCTTCGTAGTCACTTTGTCCCACAATGTCCGCACGACGGAGCGCGTCCATGAAGAAGCGGAACATGTTGTCCGACTTCTTGGCGTCCAACTCGTCGAGCAGCGACGCGCTCGCGCACAAACGGCCCAACGCGGCGCCAACGCATGCACGCGGCACACCGCGCGATAACATTTTGCTGTGGGCACGGGAGGGGGGCAAATAGAAAATTGGAATTTGAGGGAGGACAAAAAAAAGTCGAAATTTGTTGGATGAACCAGGCCAGTATTTTACCAAAATTTCGTTGATAATCCAACCTCAAAACCTGTGGCAGTTTGAAGAAAACGAAAACATCCGCCAACGCCTCACGTTCACGTCGGTCGCCACCATCGACGGCGGACAAAACTGTTTCAAGCTGAACAAAAATGTTGGGCCGGGCACGGAATATATTTTGTTGTTTGTTTTTGAAAATGGTCAACCTGGCCGGCAAGCATTGCTCAATTGAAAATTTCAAATTTATGAAATCCCCTAGAATTAAAACAAAAACCCCCAGGGGTAAAGGAAATACGGGGTAATTTGTTCTAAACTCAGCCGAGACGCTTCACCTGAATGAGGAAGCTGGCCCGAAGCAAATCCTCCACCATATGATCTTGGCTAATGCCGAGCACTTGACTAAGTGTCAGAAAAGCGTCAGCCACCTGCCGAATTGAGATGGGATATTAATTTTAAAAAAAGTGTTTTTTTTTGCCTCATCAGCGGATTTCAGCACGCGATAAATTGCGTACACGGATGCCAGTGTGAGAATGGCGGGTCGATGTCGGCGATGGATGAAATTTTCGCGAAACGGCACCCAACAATCCGGATCGGGACGGGTGGCAAAACTGGAAATTTGTGTATAGATGTGTACCAATGTCTTTTTTTTACGAATTTGCCGGGACCGGGAATGAAAAATCAAGAAAATCCAACTTCTCGGGACTCCAGAACAGCGGTGCCCTGGGGATACGTGTGCCTACCGCTGGCATTGAGCTCCTCAAAATATACCACCCGCGCGGCCCCACCCCACTCACCTCGGAAACATGGCGACGACTTGGTCAAGTTCACGTGCACAGTCGGCCAACGACGGAGGACCTTAATGAAAATTTAAAAAAAAATTTATACCAAAAAGAATTTCTTGGCTATATATATATTTCTTGCCAAATTTTATATATAGATTTCGTAAATATTGCAAAAAAAAATGTAAATTTTCAATTTCTGATTGATCTTTCGACCATTGGAGAAATTGAGAATAAAAATAAGTTACACCAAACCTCCTTCGCTCTGTCTGTGCTGTTGTGCACCATCGTCGCGTACATCGTCCTGCTCGCGGCGCTCCTCCTCTGTAGGCTCATCGGCTAGGTGGATAATCTGAATTAGCTAAAATTGTACGGATAAACCGGATTGAGTTAAACTGTGCGGGATATAACCCAGCAAAATGTCCGGATAATTAGGACAAATTGTGCGGATAAACCAGCAACCGGACAATAACGGACCGGTCAAAAATGTCCAGATAATTCGAACGGGGCCAAAAGTTATCCCAGCGATGCCTGCAGTAACATAAGAAAATTGGAAAAAAAGCACCACCACCAACCTCCTCATCCTCCTCCTGCCGCTGTTTAAGCTGTGCCACACACTCGGCCAGACGGTCCAACAGAGGCGCCATTTGGTCGCCGGCGGCATGCCCTTTACCTACGCAAGACAAAAAAGCAATTAAGTGGCACGAAAAAATCAGCGAGTGGTCGGTTCGGTTCCGTTTTTCACTCAAAATGTCTTTTTGGGGTGAAATTAATTTTTTTTTCTCTTCATTATTGTAAATCGTGCCAGAAATTTGTGAGAAGAACACAAAAATAAGCAAAGCGGAGAATGGCTGCGAGCGGAGGCGACGAATGGCACCGCACAGGCGCCGGAGGAGAAGCAACAACGGCGGCGGCAACGGCGCCGCGTCCGATGCCGCGGATGAAGCCGCCGATGCGGCGGATGAGCGCATGGAGGAGGAGGAGCACTGCTAAACATGCATGTTTTAATGCTCGTTGTTTTGGTGGCGCGCCAATTGTATAGCTTATGAGGTGTCCATAAAAATTGCATGACAAAGAAAAAATTTTTTTTTTCAATCAACCCAACCCCCTCACCCCATGTGAAAGGTTGGCAAATTTGTAAGCGATAAACTAAACAACCTAAAAGTTGCACATAAAATTGACCACCTGCTTTTTAATCCCAAGGAGAAAGTTTTAAAATATGTTTTAAAACGAGGTTTAATCACTCATGTTTTACCCAATTTTTTTTTTGTAAGGCATAGCCCCCAAAATTTGTCTCGCCATGTGCCACCGCCAAAACTGCAAGTGGTTGTGCCATACCAAATTTTGTGAAGTAGCGGCTGTCGTAGTCGTCGTCAGCAATGCACCGCACAGCGCACCGACGTGCCAGCAGAGCACGCGAAAGGCGAGCACCGCGTGCCGAAGACAGTCGGCTGGCGAGGAGCCGGGCCCGGTGTACGGTCCGCTGAAAAAAATAATTGTGCCAAAAAAAGCGCAAGAGGGAAAAATGGGAAGGGTAGGTAGCACATAAAAATACCGAATTTCGGGACATTTTTTTGATAATTCCGAATGCGGCGACGCAAATTTTCCTACCGAATTTCTTCGTGGATAAATTTCTCCAATTGTTCAGCCACTGCTAGCGCTTCATCTGCCGATGACCAACAACAATCAAAAGTTGTCTGGAATTACAATTAAAAAAAAAATTCGGTGGCATAGTTGAGGGCCCTTATTTTAAAACCCCAAACTATCAAAATTTTTGTCCAGAAATGCCAACCGCGCCAAGGTTTATTACCAAAACGTCCAAATAATCTTCGGGTTGCAGCAATGCCATGCCTGGCGCGACGCCGGCTCCAACCGCACGAAATGCCATGGCATGCAAAAATTGAAGAGACAGACGAAATGGTGACATGAGGTGGCGGTGACGGTCCCCTGAAAATGATTTAAAAAAATTAAAAATGGCTGGCGCAAAATCGGGCGGACAACGGAACCAAAAACCGGTAAGAGTTCCGCTCAGGTCTTTCCCTCCTCCTGAATTTTCGACTTTTGGTCGAAATCGAGTCCGGGTTTAGAAAAAAAGAGGGAATACGCATATTAGAAGCGATGAACAAACCATAATTGGAGGTACATTGACGGCCAAGTAAAGGTAAGCGAGCTAAAAAAAGAGAGAAAATGGAGAAAAATTGAATTTTAGTATTGTAATTTCACAAAAAAAATTGCTGACTGACCGGCAAACAGCGAAAGATTATTGCTCGTCGTGTCAATAATGCCATCGGAAACTCCGGCACAGAATTTAGCAAAAAATTCGGCAGGCGACGCTTGGCAATCTGTGAATTTTTTTGCAAGAATTTGGGGGCAAATATTTTGAAAAAATGCGTGAGAACTTACGCAATAAACGGTCCACCAACGAATCAAACCAACTCAGCGGAGTCTCAAACGCGCGCTGATGGGCGGCGGCTGTCAGAACGACCATTTAAAAGAAACGCGGAGGACGGCACACAAAACGAAACGAAAAAAAATGCATTTCAATGCCATTGGGATCATTTGGTTTTCACATACATTGCGCCAAATATTCAAAAACCTCTAAACATTTTAAAATAAAAATGAATACCTTCGAAAAAAACAACAACAGGCAGGAGGGACAAAACTTTCAATGAGTTCCGTTTTGATACTAATCCTTCTTGGAGCCTTTTTTATTTCGGCATTTTCGTATTTTAAAATTTCGGCATTTTTCACAAAATTCGCATAATTTTAGTAATTTTGTATCAGATTTTCTTGTTGTTGGAGTACTTTGCTTTTTGGAATTGAATAGTGCTATTTTAGTAGATTCCGGCATATTGCAATGCTTTCCCAATAACATTTGCAATAGTTCATAATTATTTTCATCAAATTTCGGCATTTTCGAAATCACAAATTTCGGCACATTACTGGAAAATAGGGCTTTTTGTCCAACACTTTGTCCGCTTTATCTGCTCCTTGCCCTCCACATTCATTCATTCATTTATCCGTCGTCCCAACATTTGTTAGCATGTCTGTGCTTCCGTCACTTTGATGGTCGGCTTGCCCCCGGCGCCTTTGAGCAGAAAGCCGGCTTTGCTGTACGTTTGGCCGGCACCGATGGGCAGCGCCGTGGGGGCCAAAGTGTAATTGCCATTGCTCCATGCCATGTTCCACATTTTCATCACGGATTGCTAAAATTAAAATTAAAAATAGAGACATCAAAATAAAAAATATAGAAGATATCTTTGAACGGATATACCACCGTATTTCCTATATTAAAAGCCCCTCGCCTCTAATTAAGCCCACCTCCACCCTAATAAAGCCACTCTCCCATTTGTTCTCCGACCCCGATAAATGTGTCGCCCCCGACCCCCTATAAATTTGTCCTCCGACCCCGGTAAATGTGCCGATCCGGCCTTTTCCGATTCGCCCTAAAAGTCTGGATTCCGGGAAAATCCCGACCGGGATCCCGATCTTCCCGGTCACTTGTGCAAAATTAAAACTTACAACAAAACATACCCCGTACTTGTACAAAATGCGGAATTTCACGAAGCACACCGCCTCAGAGCCGCCATTCTTGAACGCCATGGCTCATGTTGAACGTGTTGTTGTTGCTGAAGCTTTGCTCAATGCTTACGGTGGCACTGACCGACGAAGTGACGTCATCGGCACTGATCAGCGCCAATGAGCAGTGATTGGAGAGCGTGATCAGCAGCAGAAAAAACACGGCGGCGGCGGCACCACTGATCAGAATTGGCATTTTGCCTTCGTTTTGTTTTTTTGTAAGAGTTCTAAGAAATATTTTGTGTGATTTCCAGGTAAGCCTTTTAAATGGATTTTTTGACACCCCAGCATTTATGGGCTAGAGGTGCACCGAAAGGGAAAAAACCCCGAAAACTGATACCCGAAACCGAATTTCGGGTGCAACCCTGATATGGACGGATTATGTTGAATATTTGAAAATTATGCCCTTTTAAGGCAGTCATTAATTAATAAAATTCGTGAACTCTAAAAATTAGTGCAAAAGGAGCAAAAACCATACAGCCTTAATTCTTTTGGCTTGTCAAATTTTTGAATTTTTATAATTTATGGCACATTTCATTTAAGCCTTCCCCCCTCCGAATTTTCGGCTAATATTTGCATAGCTTATGGCATTAAAATTTCAGGGCATGAAACTACAGAAGTCCAGGTAAAAAATTTTTTCAAAATTTGCGCAGCTTTAAGCTGCCACAATGATGGTAGAAATTGACGAATTCATCAATGTGTGTATAAAAAGCGGGTTATTTCAAATTCGCTCACAATTCAAACCAGGGATTGCAACAAATGTACTATCCTTCGACATTGAACTTTTTGGCCCCCCAATAATTTTAAGCCATTTGAGGCAAAATTAAGCAATTTAAATTCACCAAAAAGTTTCATTGTGTGCACTGTTTTGTAAACCACAAAATTTAGGAGGCTTTGAAGAGTTTTTGGCCAAAAAAAACCCAAATTCATAAAAACCCTGATTTTTTTGCAATTAATAAGTCGTAATAATTTTTGTATTTACCAAACCCACAAATAAAATTTCTAGCGACAAATTGAAAAACAAAGTGCCAATGCCATCCTCGATCACATGCTGCCCGTTGTTGATCGCTGCTGCCTTTGCGCTATTTGTGCTGGTACTGATCAGCACTGATCGCCATTCCGTGGCGGCTGTCACTGCGCCACCGTTCGGACAATTGGTGGTCAGCGGCAAAAGCCTGGTCAGCAAAAGTACCAAAAAGGCGGTGGCACTGCACGGCATTTCGCTGTACTGGAGCCAATGGCAGCCGCGCTTTTGGGTCGCGCAGACAATCAATGTTAGTTTGTTTGTTTTTTTATAAATTTATTTTTGGGGGAATTTAGACACTTTTTTAATGCCAAAAATTTCCTCCATTACTTAAATTAGCCACTAAATTGGATTGATGAGGGTCATAAAAAATAGAAGCTCCCACCGCCCACCGCGCTGCCCCAATTTGATTACACCTCAGGCTGTAGAAAAATAGAAGCCCCGGGCGCCCATTAAATTATTTTTTTTTGAATTCAAAATTTCCGATTTCTTAAATACAATATTTTAATTTAATTTATTTACATTTAAAATTCAAGCCAGTCTAATTTAAGCGACTGAAATGTGGCTGTAACGCCAATGTGGTCCGAGCTGCGATGGCTTCCATGGTATCAAAATTATAGGGAAGAAGGTGGTGGGGTCAAATGGAGGGGGGTGGTCTTTTTGGGTACCCCTCGAGGGAGGGAGTTCTATTTTAGGGAGGGGGCGGGTGGGGTAAAATGGAGGGGGTGCTCTTTTTTTGGTACCCCTCGAGTGAGGGAGTTCTATTGTAGGGAAGGGGAGGGGTTCAAATGCAGGGGGTTCTTTTTCGATACCACCTCGAGGGGGGTTCAATTGGAGGGGTTTGAATTAATGCGAATTCGACACTTTCGCACATTGCAGAGAAGCATTGGTGGCTATGTGGCCAACCCGACTGCGGAGTATGCCAAAATGAAAGTGGTCATTGAAGTGGCACTGGACCAGGGCATTTACGTGATCGTGGATTGGCACACCGGCGACGATTTGGCCACTGTTGAGATCGAACAAGCGGTCAATTTTTAATTTTGTGACATAATGCCACAAAACAAATTTCAAAATGTTGTACAAATTTAGAAGCAATTTTTCACCAAAATTGCACAAGATTATGGCTCCAAAAACCCGCATATCATCTACGAGATTTGGAACGAGCCGAACAATTTTGTCGCATGGGAGAGCGTCATCAAGCCGTATGCAAAAACAGTGAGTGTTTAAATTCCGAAATTGAGTCCCGTTCATGATTAGACCCCAGGAGCGCTTTTTAATAGTGTTCGGCACGGTAACGGTAAAACGGTAAATTACCGATTTACCGTTACCGAAAATCGGATTTGCCGAACACTACTTTTTAATGCCTCTGAAAAGGGGACCTGTTTTCAAAGAGGGGGGGGGGGCTCTATTAGGGGGAATTTGGAAAGTTTGGGTCCCGTGGTGATGGGAGAAGAATCCATGTCTCGTTCAACCCCTATTTTACTTTGGTGTGCAACTATTTTCATATATTTATATGTGTAATACCGTATTTTTATGATTAGACCCCGGGCTTTTTCAATGCGTTCAATGTGGGGGGGGGGGTTATATTAGAAGTCATATTTAGAAGGTTCATCTCAAAAGGGGGTCTATATTATAAGACATCATTAGTTAATACAGGAACTGGAATACAATTTTCAATGCATCTTAAAGGTGGGACTCTATTATAAGGTATCATCATTCGATGGGGGGCTTTAATACAGGAACTGTGATACAATGCATCTTAAAGTGGGGGAGGGACTCTATTATAAGGTATCATTCGAGGGGGGGGGGGCTTTAATACAGGAGCTAAGGTATATACAATCGTATAATATATATATACCTAATGTCACATATTTTGCGTTTCAAAGATGATCGATTTGATCCGTAAGTATGACAAGCAAAATGTGATCACTGTTGGCACGCCCAACTGGGACCAGGACGTGGATGTGGTGGCCAAAAGTCCGTTGACCGGCTACACAAACATCATCTACACCCTGCACTTCTATGCCGGACAGCATGGCGACTCTTTGCGCCAAAAAACGCAAAATGCCTACAACGCGGGTACAGACCGACCTACAGACCCCACAGGGATGGATGGCATTGGATTGTCCGGACCCCGAAAAGGCCAGGGACCATCGAGAGGAATACCCGAATTTTTTTCAATCAATGCTTAAATTTTTACATATTTTTGGAAAAATTCTTTTTTTCCCCTAATAAAAAATTCCGGATAGTTTTCAACGGATTCAAATTCATGAGCCTAGTGAAGCATCCAGCGCAGGGGCTTCGAACAATGTATGTTTCAACTTAAATTCATCATTTTCATTGGCATTCCTCTCACATTATGTAGGATTGCCAATGTTTGTCACGGAGTACGGCGTCTACAATTCGGCGTACGGCACCAAAAATGTTGACGACCAGAAGATGGCCACCAATTTGGCCGAGTTGGCCAAATGGTACTCGCTGTTGGACAAGCTCGGCATTTCCTACGCCGCCTGGGAACTGTCCGACATCGGCGAGCAGTCCTCCCAGCTGAAGTCGGGCACAAGCATTGCCAACATTTGCAACCCGGCAAGCCTGACCAGCTACGGCAAGTACATCTACGACAAGTTGCGCTCACAGAAAAACGGTATGTCGGTGCAAAAAGCGTCAGGATGGACAAAACACCGCACCTCCGGGGACAAAGACACACGGGACAAAAATGATGCCGGCACAAAACGCCCTCTCCCGGAAACAACGTCCCGTCACAAAATGCCATCCGGGAACAACGTCCTGGCACAAAATCTTCTCCCCCCCCCGGGAACAACACCCCGGCACTAATGCCCCCTGGGAACAACGTCGCGGCACAAAATTCCACCCGGGAACAACGTCCTGGCACAAAATCCCCTCCCCCCCTCCCGGGAACAACACCCCGGCACTAATGCCCCCTGGGAACAACGTCCTGGCACAAAATTCCACCCGGGAACAACGTCCTGGCACAAAATCCCCCCCCCCCTCCCGGGAACAACACCCCGGCACTAATGCCCCCTGGGAACAACGTCGCGGCACAAAATTCCACCCGTGAACAATGTCCTGGCACAAAATCCCCCCGAGAACAACACCCGGCACCAATGCCCCCGGGAACAACGTCACGGCACAAAATTACCCCAGGAACAACGTACCCAAACGCTCCCGGGAAAATTCCCCGGCACAAAAGGTCCCAGCTCAAACGCCCCAGGCGCGACAAAACGCACTCTGGCACGCCAATTTTGTATCAGGCTAAAGTAGTTATGATTTCCTAACCCGGATATTGCGGGTCTCGGCTTTCCAGTCAAGCGGACTCGGACATTCCGGCACTTTAGCAAGCAGGGGGCACAAATACTTATTAGCCCCATCATATTTCAGGCATTTCATGCAGCGGATGAACATGGGACACTTATTTCCAATAATGTCGATGCAAATTATGATATAAATTAAAAATGAAAATTAATTCATATTTATGTATTTCCTCTATGTCGCGAATGCGACGAGGGAGGGTCAGAGATGATTTTTGGTCCCTATTTTACTGTTCACCCCCCCCCCCTCTCTCCTTCCTCTGTCCCCAATCGTTTAACAACTATTTTATTCAAATGTCCCCCTCCCAGCGTCCGATTTGCCTTTGTCCCAA